>JABUQX010140646.1:0-12500 GCA_015478945.1 Trachelipus rathkii
TTGTTATGCTTCGTTCAGTTCAATTTGGGTGTTTAACCGTTTTCGCATTTAAATCGTGAAACCTTTCGGTTTCGTGCGCCGCTTCAATATATATATATATATATATATATATATATATATATATATATATATATATATAATGGAGATTCTTACCCACCGCGCCACACAGAGAAGCGACCATACTGGGTTGAATAGTCAACTCCATGGGTGGGTACTGGCTATATATATTTTAAATGTAAAAAAAAAAAAAAATTGAATGACGAAATGAGAATTGAGCCAAAAATAAATTAAAAGCAAAAATAAAAAGATGTTTACATTATAAATAGTCTAATATTACATAAAATCATGTGTTGTAAAGAATATTCAGATCTTGAAGATAAGAGAAAATAGAGTTACTGTTAAAGTGGGAAGATTCAGATAAGATATGAGATAACCTTTTAGGTGAAATGGACCATAAAGTAGGAAAATGGGGTCTAGCTAGGGACAGTCAATGAAAATATGGTGAACAGATTGCGGGGTATGTGAACGACAAAATTTGAAGATGGGAGGAGGTCCGTCCATGATGAGTGGCTGTGGTGATATTGGGTGTGACCAATACGGAGACGTGCAAGAATCACCTCGTATAAGCACTTTCGTCGGTGGGAAGATTACTCACCAATGTTAGGCTTCATTTTTCCAATTTCGCCCCTCGCTCATCACTCGTCCAGCATTCTTGCCAATAAGATTGGAAGCCTTGTCGGAGAGCATGATAATAATCAGTTGATGGGAGGCGATCTAGTTGAATGGCATCCGGGAGGTACCTAGAACAGCTCAGAAAAGAAGAGGCGCCACTTTGGCCTCTCTGTCAGCGATTTCGTTGTCAGTTACCCCCCTACGTGAGAGAGGGTCCAACATAAAAGAATTTGTTTCTTATCTTACGAGAGTGGAACAGCCGAAGAAATTGTTATACAGCGGATAGATACCATTGTGTTTTTAGAATAGGGGGCTTTAAGTGCCTGGAAGGCGCTGAGTGAATATGAATAAATGACATAAGGGTCGTCTTGAGTTAAGAATAGAATTCGAGAAAAGGCAATCATTATAACCAATAATTCTAGTAAAATTGAAGCATGGGGGAGGGTATGGAGAGAGGTTGCGGTCAGGAAAGACAGCAGACGCACCCAGCCTCCTGTTTCCAAGAATCGTCAGTAAACACTTTAATGGAAATCCCGCCATGAGGCAAAATGAGACAAGAATGATGCCTTTAACAAGGCAGAGGGGTAGCTAGATTTAGAGAAAGAGGTCAGGACCAGGCAGATGGTTGAAGCAAGGAATAACCAAAGTTATTCATCATGAGAGAACGGCGGCACCTTTTGCAAAGGAATGTTGAGGAAGTTAAGAATGTTATAAACTGTATTTGCAAACGGCCAATAAGGAAGATTCTGAGGTATCTCCCGCAGAATCGGTGTCAGAGCAGATGGTATGGGGTTTGAGAATAACTTATGCAATGCACATGATGTATTCCCTTTGAAGAGAGAGAGTGACATCACATCACATTCAAATTCAAGGCTCACCGGGGGGACGATCAGAAGGCTCCATTGGAGATACGGATCACCTCGTTTTGGATGGGATCTAACAGGTGTATTAGGGTTGAGGAGGCCTAATCATATACCACCCAGCCATTGTCCAACTTCAATCGGATTAGGGCTATGTGGAGACGTAAAAGGGACTAGCGATCAGCACCTCAAGATTTTGAGGCGAGATAACGTAATAGGTGAAGCACGCGATGACGTCCTTTTCAGAAGTTTAATGTACGGTGTGTTAGGTGGTCATCTAGAATGAGGCTTAGAAATTTGACTTGCAAAGCTATATGAGTAAGTGAACCATATAAGGTTAATATATATATATATATATATATATATATATATATATATATATATATATATATATATATATATATAACATATACTATATATATATATATATATATATATATATATATATATATATGGGTATGCATGCGTTTTTTCTTCTTTCTTGACACCTTGTATCTTGACTTTAGACAAAGGGAGAGGGTTAGGGGATTTTAAACCTCCCAACGTCTAATGACATTATAATGGTAATAATGGACATAATATAATAATAATAATATATAAATATATATATATATATATATATATATATATATATATATATATATATATATATATATATATATATATATATATATATATATATAGAGAGACGAGAGAGAGAGAGAGAGAGAGAGAGAGAGAGACAGACAGACAGACAGACAGAGGGATGTGGTTGCGTGTGTATGCATGTTCTTCGGTGTGTTTGTAATAGTATTTCCCCTTAAAGAGGTCAACGACCTTCTTTCACAGATAACAATTTTGGCACTGTGCTAATATATATATATATTTTTTTATGGTCATTTTCTTTCCTTCAATAATCCACAATGGAACGAGAGTCAATACACAAAAGAGTCTTTCTTTAGACATTATTTTTATGAAACTAAACTCTACATCATAATAGAAGTTACTTTGTTTTATGTTTTTTGTCTTTTTTCTTGACACCCTGTATCTTGGCTTTAGAAAAAAGGGGGGGGGGAAGAGGGTTGGGGGATTTTAAACCCCCAAATGTCTGATAAAATTATAATGGTAATAATGAACATAATATAATAATACTAATTATAGTAATTATAATGGACATTACTCTTCTGTACTGAGTAGTCGCATACTTACTCCTTTGAGGAGGGGTTGTGCGAGTCGTCTTTCCGCGCTGTCTCATCCTTTCTCCTTCGAATTCTCTGACCCAAGATTTAACAGCTATGCTCATTCTTCCATGTATTCCAATGGAATATTTTGGAACATATTTCCTTTACCGGTATCTATTTTTTCCAACTTCCTTTGGCTTGGACACTTTCAAAGGGCCTAGTTTAATTTTTACCCTGGTTTTTGGTTTTCCCCAACTTGACGTGTAATTTTGACTTTTTGTAACTTTTTGTAACTTTTTGTAATTTTGCCTTTGACTTTTTCCCACCGGAGGAGACAATAAAAAATATAAAGAAATATATATTGGACATTGTTTTTGTGAAACTAAACTCTCTGCAGAATAGAAGTTACTTGTCTTTTGTAAAATTGAACTCTCTACAAAATAGAAGTTACTTGTCTTTTGTGATACTAAACTCTCTACAGTTTGCAGAACAGAAGTTACTTGCCTTTTATGAAACTAAGCTCTCTGCAGAATAGAAGATACTTGTTTTTTTTGTGAAACTAAATCCCCTCCAGAATAGAAATTACTTGTCGTTTGTGAAACCATACTCTCTGCAGAATAGAAGTTACTTGTCTTTTGTGAAATTAAACTCTCGACAAAATGGAAGTTGCTTATCTTTTCTGAAACTAAACTCTCTACAGTTTACAGAATAGAAGTTACTTGTCTTTTATGAAACTAAACTCTTAACAGAATAGAAGTTACTTGTCTTTCGTGAAACTAAATCCCCTGCAGAATAGAAGTTACTTGTCGTTTGTGAAACTAACTCTCTGCAGAATAGAAGTTACTTATTTTTTGTGAAATTAAGCTCTACAAAATAGAAGTTACTTGTCTTTTGTGAAACTAAACCCTCTACAGTTTACAGAACAGAAGTTACTTGCCTTTTATGAAACTAAGCTCTCTACAGAATAGAAGTTACTTGTTTTTTGTGAAATTAAACTCTCTACAAAATAGAAATTACTTGTCTTTTATGATACTAAACTCTACAGAATAGTAATTACTTTTCTTATTTTTTTCTTTTTATAACACCCTGTATCATGGCTATAGATAAAGGGTTAAGGGTTATAAATATATTTTTGATATTAAATTGATATAAAAATGTTTTTAGTCAATTAATCACCTTATAAATACGTTTTTAATGCTAAATTAATATAAAAATATGCTATTTAGATTAATTATTTAAAATTAATATATAGCATTATTTAAATAGGATAAATAAAAAAAATTATATAAAATAAATTAATAAATATATTTTTGAAAATGAATTCATTTATTATTTTACATTTATGATATATATTTTAATTAATTTATAAATATATTTTTAATATTGAATTAATATTAAAATGTTATTTATGTTGAAAATAAAATATTTATATTTAAATATATTAATAATAAAAAATTAATATAAAAATGTTACTTACATTGAACTAATAATATATAAATATATTTATGATGAAAGATTAAAATGAAAATATATTATGTAGATAGTCTAAATATACATATATAATTTATTAGGTTTATAATTAATATAAATATTTATTTATATATATATATAATATATATATATATATATATATATATATATATATATATATATATATATATATATATATATATATATATATATATATGCTGCTCATAACAATAACTAGCCATATTAAATATATGATATATTTATATATATATATATATATATATATATATATATATATATAATTGTGTTGTTTGCGTTGTTTTATATAAAAAAAAAAATATTAAAACACTTTGCAAATTGCATAACCATAATTAACGAACGGGCATCATAAACCTACTAAAAAATAGGACTATTTAAAACAAGGCCATGGAGCCTGTAAAAATCTTGTTAGCTCAACCCCGGCTCCGGCTCCGGCTCCGGCTCCGGCTCCCGAAAAATTGCTCCGGCTCGGCTCCAGCTCCGGCTCCGGCTCCGGCTCCGGCTCCGGCTCCGGCTCCGGCTCCGGCTCTGTCAATTGAAAAATTGCCCTGACCTAGCTCTTGTTCCTGCTTCGAATAAATTTGAGTATTTTAGAGGCTCCGGGTATAGAGTTCTGCTCAGAAGCAGTGATATAAAGCACTCTCAAGAACATTTTTTAAATAAAAATTTTCCCTCTTTGCATTTAAGAACCAAAACTTACAACAACTAGTAACTATAACAAAAAACAAGTAAATACATCAAAAACAGCAGCAGGAGCAGCATCAGCAACAAAAACAAACAAGAAATATCAAAATAACAAACAGCAACAACAACAACAACAGCAAATAAGTGACAACAACAAATAACAATAACAACAACAACAAACAACATCAACAAACCGCAACAACAACAACCAAGAAACAACATCAAACAAAATAACTACAACAACAACAAACATGAAACCAGAAACCAACAAACAACAAAAACAAAAACAACAACAACAACAACAACAACAACAACAACAACAACAACAACAACAAGAAATAAACCAACAAAAACAGATGCAACAATATAGCAACAAATAACAACAACAAACAACAATAATAAGAAAACAACAATAACAACAGAAGCAACAATAGCAACAAACAACAATAATAAAAAGAAAAAAGCAATAACAACAATAATAACAAAAAAACAACAACAACAACAACAACAACAACAACAACAACAACAGCAACATCAACAGCAAGAACAACAACAACTACCAGCTAGAAAATTGTAAAGTAAGAGATGTTTTTATTCTTGCAATAAAAGATGTAGTGACCTTTTACAGCTCATTAATGCTGTTGGGTCATTTTAAGGAGAAAACTCATAAATGTCTCAAAATAAGATGAAATTGCTTTTCCTAAAGAACTCAATCTATTTTTCATGCTTTCTCAAGCGACTCTAGAAAGACAAGCAGACAGAAGAGCATCAAAATTCTCTCTCTCTCTCTCTCTCTCTCTCTCTCTCTCTCTCTCTCTCTCTCTCTCTCTCTCTCTCTCTCTCTCTCTCTCTCTCTCTCTCTCTCTCTCTCTCTCTCCTCTCTCTCTCTCTCTCTCTCTCTCTCTCTCTCTCTCTCTCTCTCTCTCTCTCATGTATATATACATATATATAACATATATATATATATATATATATATATATATATATATTATATATATATATATATATATATATATAAGAATTATAAATCAATATATAACCGCTTTGTTGTAGAATATAAGTTTTCATATATATACATATATTTATATATATATATATATATGCTCTGCTATATATATAATAACTTAATATATGTATATATATATATACATATACATATACATATATATATATTATATATATATATATATATATATATGTATCCAACATATATGCTGCTCTTAGCACCATGGCACCAACTCTCCAGCAACTGCTCCAGCCAACCAACAACATGCCAGCAACCAGCAGCCAGCAGCATATGTTTATCGCTCCCAACTTATATGCTGCTCTTCTTATATATAAGAGATTATAAGAATTCAATACTAATTGTGAAGCATATGAAGTTTTCATTATAAACCAAATATTCTCTTGCACATATGAATGTACTTGTGTATGTACATATATATATATATATATATATATCTATATGAATTATGAAGCATATATGTTTTTATTATAAACAAATATTCTGCACATATGAATGTATTTGTGTATGTATATATATGTACGTATGTGAGTAGCTTTAGCGCAATATACAAATCAAATTCAATCACACATTAAATCATCATATATATAAACAATATGTTATGTGCGAGTTCTATGTATATATATAAATACACACACACACACACACACACACACACACACACACACACACACACACACACACACACACACACACACACACACACACACACACACACACACACGTATATTCTTGTTGTGTTGAAAAGTTGTGTTATAGAGGGCGTGTCAGATGTTAGAATACCACCACTTTAAGTTTTAAAGTTACCGGAGAAGAGTAGTGAGGAAAAACAGATATAAAGGAAACGTCCATTAAGAAAGAGAGGGAGAGTAGATAAAAAAATAGATATGGTAGATTTAAAGGTAGATATTATGGTATATTGAAAGATTTAAAAGTTAATAACGTAGATAAACTTGGATATTATGGTAGATCAAAAGGTGATTGTTATTTATAGGAAGAGTAGATAAAAAATAGATATTATGGTAGATCTAAAGGTAGATATTATGGTATATTGAAAGATTTAAAAGTTAATAACATGGTAGATAAAACTTGGATATTATGGTAGATCAAAAGGTGATTATTTATAGATAGAGTAGATAAAAATAGATATTATGGTAGATCTAAAAAGATTAGATATTGTAATATTGAAAGATTTAAAAGTTAATAACATGGTATATAAAACTGGTGGATATTATGGTAGATCAAAAGGTAGTATTATCATTTATAGGAATAGATAAAAAATAGATATGGTAGATTTAAAGGTAGATATTATGGTATATTGAAAGATTTAAAAGTTAATAACATGGTAGATAAAACTTGGATATTATGGTAGATCAAAAGGTGATTGTTATTTATAGGAAGAGTAGATAAAAAATAGATATTATGGTAGATGTAAAGGTACATATGGTAAATTGAAAGATTTAAAAGTAAATAGCATGGTAGATAAAACTTGGATATTATGGTAGATCAAAAGGTGATTGTTATTTATAGAAAGAGTAGATAAAAAATAGATATTATGGTAGATTTAAAGGTAGATATTATGGTATATTGAAAGATTTAAAAGTAAATAGCATGGTAGATAAAGGGTGGATATTTTGGTAGATCAAAAGGCTATTATTATTTTAAGTAAAAAGGTAAATATAGAAGTAGATATTATGGTAGATGAGAAGGTAAAATGATGGTAGATAAAAAATTAGCCTATATATTATGGTATATGGAACAGTAGGTATTATGGTAGAAAAGGGTAGCTATTGTATATAGAACCTAAATACTATGGTATATTAAAATGTTGACATTATGGTTAATAAAAAGGTAGTTATTAAGATAGATTAAAATATAAATATTATGGTAGATAAAAGGTAGGCATTATGGATGATGAAGATTAGATTTAAATTTATACATTATGTTAGCTAATAAGGCAGATATTATTGTAGATAAAATCAAAATATAATTGTAGATAGAAAAGTAGATACTATGGTAAACAAGAATATGAATAAAAGTTATTTTTAAAAGTATATATATTGTGACAGATAATAATGAGCAAGCCACAATATATATTTCTAAAGCATTATAATTTCATTACAGCAAGCATTTTGTAATATATATATATATATATATATATATATATATATATATATATATATATATATATATATATATATATATATATATATATATATATATATATATATATATATAACATATATATATATATAACTCATATATATATATATATATATAATTAAACTATTCTTTTGCCTGGGAAGAGGAAATTAAAGACAGAAATCAAATTTCTCTAATATATGTATATATTAATATAATAATAATATAATATATAATATATATATATTATTATATATATATAATATATATATATATATATATATATAACCATGTATTTATTTTAAACATTTTAATAGGTCTATGTGCTTTAATATGATTTATACATATTATTTTATATATATTATATATATATAATAATATAACTAATAACATATATATATATATATATATATATATATACTAATATATAATATATATATATATAATATATCCTTATATATATATGTATGTATATATATGTATACTCTTTAACTGCTGCTCAACAACCCATGTAATATGTAGCCAACAACCAGCAATACTTATATGTAGCAACAATATGTATATATATATGTATATATATATATATATAGAAATATATAACTATTATATGCTCTGTATATTGTATAACAATGTATGGCAATAATAGCCAGCCAGCAGCCAACCCAACCAGCGGCATGCCAATAGCCAGCATAGCAGCAATAGCAACAGCCTTAGCTGCCTTAACAATATATAACAGCCATAATAATATACATGAATGCAACCAGCAGCCTTAATGTGGCAACAATATAATATGTATGGCAACCCAGCCAGCAGCCAATAACAACAACTCTTCTTCTTCAACTATCTTATATATAACTTATAATAATATAATAATATGTATATATATATATATATATATATATATATATAATATATATATATACTTATAACATATATATATATATATATATATATATAAGTCATCAAAAATACTTGTTCCATTGGGTCTCCATTTTATGGAATTTGGAGCGTGTTTTACATTCGACTCCAACTCTTGCCTGCCTCACAATAGGCAATATTTTTCTAACATTTGTTGTAATCATTGTCAGGGTCATAACGTTTTGCAAATAGAATACCTCATTTATTTGTCTCCACTCAAAAGGAAGCAGAAAATTTTAATCTGCCTCAGTTTATTTAATGTTTCACTTCTACTTTGTATCTAAATTAGTAATGTACAAAACCTTTCTGTATTTTCTAACATTTACTGTAATCAAAATTATATATTATCGAAATAATATAAACCTGAGAGGTTTTCTCTATAATCTCTACGCTTCGCAAATTTTACAGCAGGAACAGCTTAATTTGCTAATCGCCACTGATATATATATATATATATATATATCTTATATATATATATATATATATATATATATATATATATATATATATATGCTCTTTCTGCTCTTTGCTGCTCTGTATATATAACCATATACTACTCGCTGCTAATATATGCTATTGCTATATGTATATATAACCTTATATATATATATATATATAATATCAGAGGTGGGCATAAGCATTACAAATGAGCGCAAAGTGCGCTTTAGGTAAAAAATGTGCGCTTTTGCGTTTGCTGCAAATTTCTACCAAAAATGTTGCGCTTTGCATTTACATTTGCGCTCTATCTAAATAATTTGCGTTTGCGCTCTATCAAAATAATTTGCGCTTATATATATATAAATAGAATTTGCGCTTATAACCTTATATATATATATATGCATATATATATGCTTAACCAACAATATATATAATATATATATATATATGTATATATATAATATATACTATATATATATAACATATCACCTAATATATATATATATATTATAGCAACCAGCATAATATATATATATATATCTTTATATAATATATATATATATATATATGTAATATATACTATATAACAATATATATATATATATGTATAGCATATGCATAAGCTATGTATGCATAACTGCTCTTTCTGCCAACAACATATGCATATATATGTAGCCAACCAACCTTAGCCAACATAACAACTTAGCCAATAACCTATATATAATAATATATCTTTCTTTCTGCTCTCTTTGCTGCTGTAACAACCAACTTGAAAAATGTACGGACTAATACTATCCACCTGCTATAGGACTATATAAGATAATAATAATAATAATAATAATAATAATTATAATAATAATAATAATAATAATAATAATAATAATAATAATAATAATAATAATAATAATAATAATAATAATAATAATAATAATAATAATAATAAAATTATTATTATTATCATTATTATTATTATTTGTGCGTATTATTATTATTAATAATAATACCATTAATGTATTAATAATAATATTAATATTAATATTATTATTAATAATAATATCAATAAATAATATTATTATACTATTATATTATTATTATTATTATTATTATTATTATTATTATTATTATTATTATTATTATTATTATTATTATTATTATTATTATTATTATTATTATTATTATTATTAATACTATTATTATAGCCAATTTACTAAGTTTATGGGTTACTTGATTGCCCAGTTAATCGTTTTTAGTGCTTTTGTGTTTAAATTAGGATAAAACAGATATGAATAAGTGCTTAAAGAGAAAAAGAATTGCAAACGGTGAAAGTCGTCGAAGTGTAACTCTTGAAATTATTGAGTGTAATGCTGCCTGTACTTCGCATGAAAAGAAAAGAAGCAGCCAAGATGACTTGGAGCACCTATCTTATCAAGTACTTTGTTGTCTGTCAAGAGCAAGAATGAGTATACTGAGAGCAATAGAGTGATGTACAAGGGAAAGATTGAATACTCCCAATGTAAAAAAAAACTTCAGCTTTGACATTAAATCAACACATAGCTTGAAATCACACTACTTGATCGTAAGTAACTCACACCATTACTTTTTATTTGAATTTTTATTTCTTTTTTAATTTTAAAAAATTCAACCATTAAATATTTAATTTCACATTTTATTTACATGAATAAGGATTTTAGTTTGTAACTTTTTAGAAACATCTTTCTTTGCACAAGGAGCTGTGTACTGCAATTGAAGGAGGGCCAAAGCTGGGTCTGAGCTGCTCAATAGACAGTGAGACACCCAGCAAAAAGCGTCAGACCATCATTCTCAGTCTATGTCAAAAATATTTAAATAGCAGAAGAGAGCTCTTGAGTTGCTTTATATGTAAGTGTTTTTAAGTACAGATTAACTATAAATGGTGTCATAATTAACAGATTAAAAAACTAAGAATACAGTCCATACAAAAAATTTTCCAATTTGAAGCCACCAAGAGTTTCATTTTGTCATTAATATCATTTCTCGTAAAATATTTTTGCTTCTAGATTTCTGCTACTGACATTGGGCCTATTCACATTGTGGAGTCTGGGTTCTTTGAATTTCTGTCCTACCTGAACTCTGATTTCCACCACCCCATTCAGAAGAAAAGTGATGAGGGGGTCTTGATGTCATATATGCATAATAGGGAAGGCTGATTTATACAGTATTCAAGGTCAGTTATGTAGCCATAACCACCGGAGCAGCTGGTTGGACTGGAACAACAACAAGAGTTTTTCTGGATGACGATTTCACTGGATTAGTTGAATACTTTAGAGAAGGCTTGTCCTTGTCTGTAGAGAGTTATCTGTTTTTCAGACCAGCATAGTCCTAGCCAACAATATTATGGATATTCATCAACAATTTGGCATTGAAAATCAATATGAAATAATAATGTAATGCTGAAAAAATTATAACTCGAAATTAATAAGGAAACAACTAAGTTAAAAAAAATTATATTCAGGTTGTCTGCATTACAGCATAGCGGTGCTAATTTCTGTGCAGCCTTTCGGGTGGATACTCATGCAAAAACGGGACGAAGAGGAAAAAGAACAGGCACCGATTGCAGGGATAGTGGTTACGCGTGAAGAGATGGAGCAAATTAGTGACACAGAGGATCTGCAGACAAAACCTCTCCAACTAGAAAATCTGCTTGAAGAACATGATGCACTTAGCTATTTAAACATCGCCGTTACGTTTCCCACCACACATTAAATATTTTGGCTAATAAGAATGCTTCAAATGTTCTCAGCTTGTCCTCTGGTGCCAAGGATCAATTTAATAAGACACTTACCAAAACAGGAAGTGGAATACTTAAAGAAGCGAAAACTACAACTGCTGCGAGAATTATGAAGGAGTTGGGAACAAAGCTTAAAACACCAAGTGTTACTCGCACCGGAACTCCCTATACGATTCTATAAAAAGACCTGTTTGTTTAAGAACCTTGATTGTCGCATGACACAAATCAACATTTGTATGGAGCAAAGCCTTGTCTTCAGTATTTAATAAAAGTGATAAGGAGGTAATTGCTGAGTAAATCGAAATAATGACGCCTTTTCTTGTTAG
>JABUQX010140647.1:0-2500 GCA_015478945.1 Trachelipus rathkii
TGTTTTGCAGTTCCATTTCATGTTCCTTCCATTTTCCATTTTATCCATTGTTGTTTTCATTCCATTATTATTATTATTATTTATTATTCCATCCATTATTATTTCTTCCTTTCCTTCCATTCCATTATTCCATTATTCCATTCCTTCTATTATTACCATTGTTATTGTTATTGTTATTTATTATTATTATTATTATTATTATTATTATTATTATTATTATTATTATTATTATTATTATTATTATTATTATTATTATTATTATTATTATTATTATTATTATTTGTTGTTAAGGGAAACGGTAATTCCATCTAAAGAATTTATCAACATTTGTCATGGGTACTAAATTTAAAATAAAGATGATCTTTATTATTTCATTCTATAAAGGTCATTTTTCCATATTTGCTTTTAATGAATAATGAAGGATTTAAACCGATTTAAATTTAAATGAATTGAAAGAATTTAGGTTGGGTTTAAGGTCTTCACATATATATGCTATATATATATATATATATATATATATATATATATATATATATATATATATTAATATATGTATTATGTAATAATAATAATAATATGTATGTGTGTATCACATATGTCTCTAAAATTCAAACATGTAATAATATGTGTAATAATAATAATAATAGCATAATAATAATAATAATAATAATGTGTATTAATATGTAATAATAATATGTAATATGTATGTGTAATATGTGTGTCATGCATATGTATATGTATGTAATAATATGTCTCATAATATGTATATTAATGACAATATTGTGTGTGTATATAATAGTATGCTGTGTATGTATTAAATGTCAATGCATGTGTATATTGTCATGTCTGTGTGGCTGTGTGTGTGTGTGTGTCTCTCCTCTCCTCTCTCTCTCTTTCTCAAATATATCTTTATATATATATATATATATATATGCTCTTCACTACTCTTTCTCATATATATATATATATATATATATATATAAAATATGTCAGGATCAGTTTATTAGGAGGAATTTATGTGTTCTTTAAGACCTGTTAACACCTAATAACTTGGCAGAGGATGATCTATTCATGATAACATCTTTTGCTCTTACATTTTAGTTGAACAGGGTTCTTCTAGTTGTTAGTATTTACTTCGGTATTTATTTTTTACTCGGTCCTTGTTATACTGTTTTCAGTTCATTTGTTTTCTTTTGCAGTGAAGTACACATATCATATATTACGGTCAGTATGAATTTCGAATTGATGTCCTCAGTATAATGAGGTGTATGAAAGCTGTGACAATTTTTAAAGTCATTTGTATAATATGTTATAAAATAACGGCCCCAAAGATAGAGCCCTGAGAGAGACGCCTTTTGAAGTGAACGTGTGGATGATGTTTCTCTAAACGAACGAATTGTCATGGCGGATAGAGTATGAAGCTAAAACCATTGTAATGAACCATTAGTGATACCAAGTCATTGTGTTCGGTCGGATAAGTATGACTGAAACCATTATAGTGAACCATTAGTGATACCAAAGTCTTTCTAACCTGGCAGACAGGTTGTGTGGAACTACATAGAATGCTTTCGAGAGTCTAATAGAATTAGTGCATGTTTGTTTTTCGTTTAGTGTTTTGTATAACTTTTCAGTAAATAAGATAAGAGGGATAATCCATCTGTGTTTGGCGGTTTTGGTTTTGTGAGATGCACGTTTCATTACAAGTAATTAGGCAAAGTTGTGCGAAGAACTTTTCAAAATTTACAAGTTTATTTTGGTGGAATCAGACTTAAATTTTCAGGAGGGAGATTGTCCTGCGCGCGGGAACGAGGGTAACTTTTGCAATTTTAGATTCCACTCAATTGAAGGTTTGGTACGCCAGAGGGGCATATATAGCAAATATAGGTGATTTCTTTTTTACATTATTTGTTTATCAGTTTGGGACATTCACAGAAGATGGAGCTTTCTTGCTGTAGAGATCATTATAACCGCTCGGCATTTAAATGTTGAAATTCTTTGGAAACAAATTTCAGGCCCTCATTTTACGATTAAATAAATGATAAACTAAAGAACATAGCATGGTAATGGAATTTCAACTGCTAATGCTGTCCTTACAGTAGTAAAGTAGGGTTTAATTCATTAACTATGCGTTGCTTGCTTGTAACTATTTCATAAATGTTTTGCTCTGCTTTTGTTTTGTTTTGTGACGGTTTTAAGTATTTGTTGTTCCGTACGAAGACGTGGATCGGATAATAATAACCAATAATATATAATAGCAAACCAATAATGACCGTAATAAATAATAATAATATGCTCATGTCATAATATCTAATAATAGCTGGCAAAATGGCTCAGCAGCCAGCCATGACAACCAACCATCCTTCAGCTGTCAGCCAAGCCAGCCAACCAACCAATAACTCAATAATAATAATATTAATAATGAAAATAATAATAATGATACTGATAAAGCAGTAATACATTTGAAAGTAAACTCAAATAGTAAATAATAATAATAATAATA
>JABUQX010140647.1:7500-17500 GCA_015478945.1 Trachelipus rathkii
GTCCGCTGGTCCGCTGGTCCGCTGGTCCGCTGGTCCGCTGGTCCGCTGGTCCGCTGGTCCGCTGGTCCGCTGGTCTTATTGGTTATAATAAAAATATAATTTTGTTTTAAGTTGCATAACTAATTTATAGTTTAGTCTAAGACTTGTTCTTTTTGGCACAATTAAACTTCAAAACCAATCTCTCAACTTCCTTAATGGTACCATATATAATAAATGACATTTAAATTGATTTTATAGACTGAATGGCTATTACCCTCATCTATAACTTTAATTAATTATATTATTGCTATAATAACTAGGCAATATCTAAATCGATTCTGTATAAGAGCAAATATATATATATATATATATATATATATATATATATATATATATATATATACCACCTCTATATATATATATATATATATATATATATATATATACTACTATATATATATTTAAATATTCTTCTACTATTATATATATATATATATATATATATATATATATATATATATATATATATATATATCCAAGCTAATTTATATAGTTATATATATATATGTATATATACTATATATATAACCTGTTCAGTGTAGCATTAGCATCGACTCTGCAGGCGTCAAGGCTTTCATGGATTCTACTAAAATCTAGAACGAAATAGACCTTCTTATAAATGGGTGGACAGGGGGGTCAAAAAATTTCAGAAGAGAGGCAGGATGATTTAGGTGAGGACCTTAAAATTAGCAATGGACTGCTGGAAGCGAACTAACACCAGCACTCCTCTCACCAAGGACATCTTTCCCTTTCAGCATGGGCAGAATTTGTAAAACTTGTTCATAAAATATAATACACCTCTCCCTGGTTCTGCGGCTGTAGAGCGAATATAGTATTGGTGGGGATATTTTGAGGGGCAAAGGTCAACCTTAACTGCTTTAATTTTGAGCAGCTAATCCTTTTGAAGGTAATATGGATCTCTTGTTCTTTGACGAAATTTTCGAGGGAGAGGAAAATCTTGAGATTTTGTAAATATTCATTCAATTTTCATATAATATTATAAATAAATCTTTTTTGTAAGGATATATACTATTTAGTATTTAATATTAAAACCTTTTGTAGCACATTATTAGTGGAAGACGTGCGGACGTGCGGAGATGCGGACTACGACCAGCGGAGGTTGATGGTCACAGATAGGTGCGGAGGTGCGCCTAGCGGTTTCATTTCTCAAGGTCGGAGGTGCGCTAGCGGACTACCTAAAATGAGCGGGGTGCCCACCTCGCATAACAACACATGAAGTCCGGGTACAAACTAAGTACTTATAAATAAATGTAAAAAACATAAAATATTTTCAAGTATATAATAAATAAAAATATTTACATATTATTTGAATTTATATTAGTTAATTATAATGATAATAATAAACAATTATTATCAGCAAGCAATTTCTTTCAAGCTGCATATAATGACAAAGATGTTAACGACCTGGGGAGCTACTGAAGGTATTGTGGGGAGAGGAGAGAGAATCCATTTCGGCGATCCGCGGGAATCTCCGGCTCAGATCGGATCAACTCCGGTCAATTTCGATCAGATCGCGTCGGATGAAAATCGATAATTGTAGACTAGGGTTACTTATTATTATTATTATTATTATTATTATTATTATTATTATTATTATTATTATTATTATTATTATTATTATTATTATGCTATTATTATTATTATTATTGTATTATTTTATTATTATTATGCAAATTCCATTTCCGGATTGGTGAGGCACTGTGGTATCATTTGGGCATTTTCGGGTGTGGCACTCTAAATACGCATATTTCCGGGTGACCCTCCGCGGCCTCTCGTGATAAGGATCCACTCCTATTACACAATGCTTTTAAGATCAAAGCACAAAATTGAATACAATTATATAAGATGGGTAATAAAGAACAATTTGAGCATGTTATATTAACTCTTTTCTTTATATATATATATATATATATATATATATATATATATATATATATATATATATATATATATATATATATATATATATATATATATATATATATATATATATATATATATATATATATATATATATAAATATATATATATATATATATATATATATATATATATATATATATATATATATATATATATATATATATATATATATAATATATATATATATATATATATATATATAACTCATAACTATATATATATATATATATATATAAATATATAATATATAATATAATAATAATAATATAACAATAATATAATAAATATATATATATATATATATATATATATATATATATATATATATATATATGTATATGTGTTTTGTGTGTATGTGTGTCATATTAATTATATGGACTCAAGTGTACTCCCGACCCGTGAGTGCTGGAAAAAAAATATCATATTTTTCTTGAAATAAACTATCCCTTACGTAATTTTTGAGATTAAAATTTAGTTGGTTATATATATATATATATATATATATATATATATATATATATATATATATATATATATATATATATATAACTCTTTATATATATATATATATATATATATATATATATATATATATATATATATATATATATATATTACCTTCTGGCTATCTTCTTTTCCTTCTCTCCGATTTTTGGTCCTCAGCACTTCAGCATTTTGGTGAATCTTTTTCTATTTCTTGAAGCAACTAACCTTTGACCTTTCTCGAATTTCCACTTGGTTCTTTGAGATCGTGGTTGTTTTCAATACCTCAAAAATTCAATTCCTTTATCTTACAACTCGAACTAATCTTGCAACTACATCTTATTTGTTCTTCTTAATATTCGGAGTATTTCTTTTTCCGTGAGCTTAATTGAAGGAATCTCTCTCTCTCTCTCATCTTATCTTTTCTCTGTTCAACTCTCTGACCCCAGACTTGACCGCTATGCTCAATTTTGTATGTAATCCACTGGTAATTATCGGGGAACACACTTTCTTTATCTTTTTTCTCAACTCTTTTTAACCTGCACACTTTCAAACTTATATATATATATATATATATATATATATATATATATATATATATATATATATATATATATATATATATATATATATATATATATATATATATATATATATATATATATATATATATATATATATAGGGCTATGACTTGCTAAATTGGTGGCTTCTTTTGTGAGCAAGCACCCTATATAAGAGGATGGTAAATTAGAAATCCATATTTGAAATGATGTTTTTATTCAACATAAGTAATAAAGATATTCAATGAAAGTAAAGTAACAAAAGTCCCTTCTGTTGAGATACTCTCTTCGTAGGCGAATTGGTAGTCACAGCCCTTTCCAGCGCGTTTTCCACCCTTGCCTCTGACTCTTCGTTTAGCGAAAATTTGTGATCGAAATTCAAGTCGCAGCCCTTTTCCTTGAAATTTACCTCTCTTGCCGGGAGGATTTCTGGAGAGAGTATCTTGAGTGAATTTATTTCTTCTGATTCTTGTTGTTAATTTTATCTGACTGAAGAGTATCTCAAAAGGACGAGTTTATATATATTTTCACTTTGACTTATGCTAAAATTTTGCTCGCGCAAATCTTAGCATAAGTACGAACATAAATTAAAATTTTTACAAAGTTAATGGAGTGCTACATTACTTCCTGCGCTAAACACGGAGTGAGAAAGTATGTTATAATAATTATACAAGAAATAATAACTAAAATACATAGTTATACTTTCAAATGCAAACATATCTAATTATGTCCGAAGACATAAGTAGACATATAAACATTTGAAGGCAAAAATAATATACAAGAAATGTAAATATTCAAATACGAGCATAACTGGTTACATCCGAAGATCTAAACATATATACAAATATTTGAATACATAAAAATACAATAATGTTATATATACAGAAAATAAAAGGGGCATTTAAACATAAGCATATTTGGTTATATCCGTTAGATATAAACAAACATACAAACATTTAAATACAAAAATATTTATACATAATTATGGATATGAAACAATTAAATTATTCACAAGTTAATTAAATAGGCCACATCGATCGAACCGTTGAATCCAGGGAAGGTCTTAGTATAAGGCGTTTCTAATGTATCCATGATTTGATCAATGCGCAGGAAAATAGTTTTCAAAGCTGTAGTTACGAGAGAAACATTGTTTGACATATGTAGAGACGAAGTTGCTTGAAATGTAGGTCCTTTATTTGAAAAATTTCTTCATACATAAAAGGGAGCGGTCACAGAACCATTTAGAATTCGAAAAGGAATCAAAGTTCGTAGTGGAATTCAAAAATGAATTTCTGCCCATAATCCAAACTTAAAATGATGAAAGAAATCCATACCGTAAAGGAAGTTACATATGTATAGGCGAAGTTGCTTGAAATTTAGGTCCTTTATTTGAAAAAATTTCTTCATACATAAAAGGGAGAGGTCACAGAACCATTTAGAATTCGAAAAGGAATCAGAGTTCGTAGTGGAATTCAAAAATGAGTTTCTGCCCATAATCCAAACTTGAATGATGAAAGAAATCCATGCCGAAAAGGAAGTTTGCTATGTCTGACGATGAATCCTCGAACTGTGATAGTTGTGAAAAAGTGAAGACCATAATCCAAAATTAGAAATGAAAATTGAAGTCCAGTATCGATAATGTTCGTTTGCTTGAGTCATTTTCTCCAAGTGTTCTGATTGGGAATTTTAGTATTATTTTAGTTTTTTCTTTTTCTTCATTGTTTTTTAGAAGGTGTTGATTGAAGTTCTGGGTGTTCAACTCCGGGTTCACCAATTATATAGGGCTATTACTTGCTAGATTGGTGGCTTCTTTAAGAGCAAGCACCCTATATAAGAGGATGGTAATTTAGAAATCCATATTTCGAATGAGGTATTTATTAAACATAAGTAGATATTCAATAAAAGTAAAGTAATAAAAGTCCCTTCTTTTTATTAGTTCTTTCAACGTGCTTAAAATTACAAAAAACTAATACGACTGAAAAGGTTTCTGATGAAACGAAAGCTATCTTATAAATATTCTCTTCAAACATTGCACGTGCCCTATAAAGTTAATTCTTCTACTGCTTTTAAATAGATATTTTTTAATTGTAATATATTAGTAAGTGCAATAGTATATGTAAAATAAAAGTTTTTAACTACAACAAAGTTTGCATAAAACCAAAGGGTTAATAATAAAACTACATAAAAAAATAAAAAAAAAAATATAAATATTAAAAATATATATATATATATATATATATATATATATATATATATATATATATATATATATATATATATATATATATATATATATATACTAACTACATATATGCACATGGGCGTCGTGGGGGGGGCAGCTGCCCCCCCTAGAAGTGTTTACTCTTATAGAGTCTACCTGCGAATTTTTTTGATCCAACGTCCCGTTCCGGGTGGCCGTTAAGTACGTTTTACGATATATATATATATATATATATATATATATATATATATATATATATATATATATATATATATATATATATATATATATATATATATATATATATATTATATATATATATATATATATTTCTTTAAATATATTTTTCTAACATATATATATATATATATATATATATATATATATATATATATATATATATATATATATATATATATATATATATATATATATATATATATATATATATATGGCGAAGGCTAGTTGCAATCGTCATTTTCTCACATTTCTCTTGCCGATACGAGGTCTTCTCACTCATTTTATATGCTCTTTTAATTTGTAGATAAGAACTGTGTTGTTATTCCATCTATGTTTTTTTTAATGTTGATATGTATATATAAATTCTAGATTTTGTGTTCAGTCAGATTCTCAATTCTTTATTAAGTGTTTAAGGTTCAAAGTAGCATTGAAATTATCACTCCGTGACGCCACTCTATAATTCAACACCGCCTCAGTGTAAAGTTATTTTTCAATTTCATCAGATCATGGATATATATATATATATATATATATATATATATATATATATATATATATATATGATAATATATATAATATATATATATATATATATATATATATATATATATATATATATTTATATATATATATATATATATATAAGAATTATATATATATATATATATATATATATATATATATATATATATATATATATATATATATATATATATATATATAATATATATATAATATATATATAAAATTAATATATATATATATATAACTATATATATATATATATATATATATAATATATATATATTTTTTATATCTATAATAATATATATATTTATCTATATATATGTATATATAATATATATATATATATATATATATATATATATATATATATAAATATATATATATATATATATATATATATATATAATAATATATTTCGAGTTTTAGCCACAATCTATTAATATAATTGTGTTACCAGGGTGCGGGACGGGAACCCAACTCAAATGCACCCCACCAACCTCTTTCCCCAACCTTCGCCCTTAATGAAAGAGATTTTACAATGGATTATATACTTTTTGCACAAGTATTGAAATTCAAATATAGGAAGGTTGGGCTTGAGAAACATCAATTTTTACTCTCGCACTTGGAACACTAGTTGGGGGACAGGCCAAGTATTTCCTTGCAAGTTTACTCAAGCATGGGTAAACATTTTGCTTAACTTTCCACCAACTGATTGGATCATCATTTGAATCTAATCGTTTTTCTTGGTGATAGTTTTCAATCATTTGCACTACATCTTTTGGTAATGCGTGTGTTTCTTCATCACTACTGGACTGTAGAAATTCTCCCAGTGAATCTGTTATTGATTTACTTGTAGAAAGTGTTGGTTCTGTAGATTTCGTTTTTTTCCTTTAAATGGGTGGCGAATTAATAGACTGTTCGGATTGAAGTTTTTCAACTGCAACACAAAGTAACGATTTAACTTGTTCTAATATTGTTACAAAAAAACTTGCCTTTATAACGGGGATCTAAGTAAGTTGCAATAGTTTGAAGGTCATTAATTTCCACAGAACCAAAGCGTTTTCTAGCTCTAGTTTAATTACATCTTTCATTCCTTTTCATTTGAAGATGGTTCAAAATGCTTCCTTAGAGTTGAGATTAATGGTATTACATCGGAGACAGAAGCTGTAGAGGCGCTGATTTTTTTGGTAGTTTCTTCAAATGGTTTCAATAGCTTAATGCAGTGTGATATGATGTCATTTTCCACATTAATAAGAATGTTAACTTTGGAATACGAACTGGCGTACGAAGCAAGAGGTTCTTTGAGCAATACTTCTTTCCATCATATGAAGTGTACTATTCCAGCGAGTTGGCATGTCTTTGATAACATTAAAATATGGAATATCAAGCCGTTTTTGAATTGCCTTCAACTCATTTTCATTTTCAGATTCATCTTAAGTATTTTTATTATAAAATTCTTTATCAAATCTTGACAATAAACATCCGCGCAACATCCGCAGGGCAAAGCGTGGATGCGGATGCGGATGCGGATGCGGATCTTTAATAATGTGCGGATGCGGATGTTACCTGCATCACTACTCTATAATTCAACATCGCCTCAGTGTAAAGTTATTTTGCAATTTCATCAGATCATCATCATGGATATTAGGAGATTCCTTGGTACGTACGTTATATTATAATAAAATTTTGTATATTTAGGAATTTTATAATATTTTGCATGATGAAGAACCCACACCCAGGCCCAGCACCTCGACGAGTCAAGATATGGGTCCAGATTTCGGAGCTAGCGTTTCAGTAGATGAATCACGAAAATGACATTGGTAGATACGTTGGACATTCATCTATGATTTCGACTGAGAAAAAGAAACAGTTACTGAAAGAGTGTTGGATTCCACCTAAGACCTATAATTTTTTGGAAGATGCTACCCACTTAAAGAGGAAATTCAATTATGAATGGTTGGAGACATATTCACCTTGTCTGACATACTCCAGGCGCCTAAAGGGAGCATTTTGCAAATAAAAGTTCGTTCAGAGGGGGTCCTAGGCTCTTTAACAATAAGACCTTTCACTAAATATAAAGATGTTCATGCGGTTTGTAAGGGACATACAAACACAGAGTGGCATAAAACTGCTGTTGAAGCTGCAAGATTGTTCCTACAGGACGTGCCAGTAGACATCCAAATTAACCAGCATTCAAAGAAAATCATAGAAGAAAATAAAAAAATATTATCCTCAATAATTTCATGTGTGACATTTTCTGGTACGCGCGATTTACCGCTTCGGGGTAAGCATCATGATGAGGGAGTGTTGCAAGATTTGTGCCGCTTGCGAATAGATACCGGAGATCAGTCATTAAAAAACAATTTTGAAAAGGGGAAGAAAAATGCCACATACCAATCAGTTCAGATTCAGAATGAGATCATTTCTCTATGTGGTACTACTATAAAGGAAAGCATCGTTAATAAGGTAAAGGAAGCGTGCGCGTATAGCTTACTAGCAGATGAAACCGCTGATATTTCTGGAAAGGAACAATTATACATAGGGTTGCGCTATTTCAACAAAGAGTCCGATGAGGTCAAAGAGGAATTTATTGGCTTTGTAGAACTGAAAGCGCTTGACGCAAAAACCATTGTGAAAGCCATTGACGATTTTGTCACGACCGAAGAACTGGATCCCGAGAAATGCGTGGGCTTGGGTTTCGATAGCTGTTCTACGATGTCTGGCAAAGAAGGAGTTAACCAAGCAATATTGCGGAAAAAGTATAAAAAAGCATTGTTCTTTCATTGCTTTTCACACAAACAAAATCTAGTAGTAAATGATTTGAACACAATACCAGAAATCCGCAATACTGTGGGAACTATAAAGGACATTATTACGTTTTTTCGCGAGTCGGTCTTGAGAAGAAAATTAATGCCAAACATCCCAAGCCGCCTATGCCAGACCAGATGGTCTGAACAACACAAGTGCATGAGAGTGTTAAAGGAGCACTTTGTACGAATGATGCAAGCATTAGAAATGCTTTCCATTAAAGGAAATACCGCCACAAGAAAAAGCGCTTTTCAGTTGCATTCAGCGGCATGTAAGTCGTCATTCATCATGGCTATGATATTGATCACGAAGTACTCTGCGATGTTAGAGCCAGTTGTAAATGCTCTCCAATCCAAGACCTTGGATATCGTCAAAACCTCGTAGCACATTCAACATATTGTGGAAATGGTTAGGAGCCATCGGAAAGATGAAGAAAAAATCACCGATGAAGTGTTAAAAGAAGCTAATCAAATCGCCGAGCAACTGGGACTTGATCTGAATATACCACGGATTGTTGGTAGGCAGCAGCACCGCAGCAACCATCCAGCAACAAATCCCACGGAGTTCTGGAGAAGATCCTTAATAACTCCGTATCTAGATTCTATAACCTCTTCTTTGGAATTACGGTTTTCTACTGAAAATACACCTGCTTATGCATTGACATATCTACATCCTTTCCACATGCTACTCATAACAATTGATGAGTTAAAGGAAAAGACAGCTTCATTTTATAGTTTTTACCACTTAGAAGGCATAGAAGAAGAGCTAGAACTTTGATACAAAATTTGGAAGGACAAGAAACTGAGTAGTGAAGAACTAAAAATCTTGTTATCTCCCAAGTTCTTTCATTGCTTTCACACAAAAAATCTAGTAGTGAATGATTTGAACACAATACCAGAAAACCGCAATACTGTGGGAACTATAAAGGACATTATTACGTTTTTTCGCGAGTCGGTCTTGAGAAGAAAATTAATGCCAAACATTCCAAGCCTATGCCAGACCAGATGGTCTGAACAACACAAGTGCATGAGAGTGTTAAAGGAGCACTTTGTACGAATGATGCAAGCATTAGAAATCCTTTCCATTAAAGGAAATACTGCCACAAGAAAAAGCCCTTTTCAGTTGCATTCAGCGGCATGTAAGTCGTCATTCATCATGGCTATGATATTGATCGCG
>JABUQX010140647.1:27500-30000 GCA_015478945.1 Trachelipus rathkii
TCTATCTATCTATCTATCTATCTATCTATCTATCAATGTACGATATTTTCACTTATGGTGGACAGAGTGAACATAAATGTTTACCATATATTTGCTGAGTTAAGTTTTGGAATAGAGGCAGTGAAGGTGTTGTGCTTTATTGAATTTTAATAATATGTAACATTTTTATTAATTAAGTGTTGTTTACCTTTATATAATTAAAATAATTATTTAAAAATTCTGGTAGGCCTATGTCAGGCTTTGAGTCAATCTTATGCATATAATACACATAAATAAACATAGCTTTATTCAAAAGGACGTGAAAAATTAAATTTTTCCTTCAAATAAATAAGGACGTATTGCAGTTAAAGAGTTTTCGTTATATATATATATATATATATATATATATATATATATATAAATAAAAAATATATATAATATATATATATATTTATATATATATATATATATATATATATATATATATATATATATATATATATATAACTTTGCCTACCCAAGTGTAATTCAAGGGTGCACCACTGAGTATATATATATATATATATATATGTAATAATAATATATATATATATATATATATATATATATATAATAATAATAATAATATATATATATATATTGCAATTTTTGCATATATTTAAAATTATTTTATCAAGAGAAGTAAACATGACTATATAAGATATATAAATACCTAAAAAGATATATATATATATTTATATCTTATATATATATATATATATATATATATATATATATATATATATATATATATATATATATATATATATATATATATATATACTACTATATACTATATATATATATATATATATTAAATGCTTCTCGTTTAGTTACGCTGACAATAGTAATAATTTTATTGTGAAGTTGGTCTTGTCCCAAAATTGAAGGTTGAGATAATCGCCGTGTCATTACAAGCGCCAAAATGTGACGCAGTTTTTTTCTACCTAGAATTAATATTTAACAAGAACGAATTTAAATGAGGGGCTCCCTGCTGTTATTAAAATTACTATTATTTATGGGAACAGATATTGATACTGAGGTTGTAATAATAATAATAATAATAATAATAATAATAATAATAATAATAATAAACACACACATGTATACACACACTCAGACATAATAATAATAATAATAATTTTTATTATTATTATTATTATTATTATTATTATTATTATTATTATTATTATTATTATTATTATTATTATTATTATTATTATTATTATTATTATTATTATTATTATTATTATTTTTATTATTATTATTATTATTATTATTATTATTATTATTATTATTATTATTTTTATTATTATTATTATTATTATTATTATTATTATTATTATTTTCAGTTATTATTATCACTATAAATATTTTTAATTATTAGTACTATTATTATTATTATTATTATTATTATTATTATTATTATTATTATTATTATTATTATCATTATTATTATCATTATTATTATTATCACATCTACATTGGAAGCTTTTACAATATAAGATAATTTCTACATATTCTATATAGAAAATTTAAAATAATAATAATGTTTTAGTTTTTTTACTTTTAAACTTTGGCCTGAGAAGTATTTATTTACCCTGAAAATGTTTGCCCTAATATTTTCATTTACTGATGGGTTATTTTAATTTATGTTTTGAATTTGTGGTTATTGCAGTCCTTTACATAGGATATATATAAGAGAAGTATATATATATATATATATATGAACAGTTAGTTGAGTATCAAGATAAATAAACACATAGATGAATTAGTTCTAGATATATATATATATATATATATATATATATATATATATATATATATATATATATTATAAGGGCGTATACATAGGGTAGGCAGGGTAGGTAGCTCCTACCCAATATTTTTTAGTCTTTTTAATAAAATAATTTAAATGGTAAAGTAAAATAAATTATTAGAATTTTATATGAAAGTGTAAAAAAGAAACTGATTTATAAAATAAATTTAAAGAAAATCAACTACTTTAGTAATAACAATTATAATAATTAAATTCATTTGGAAATTTTCCTTCCTACTCTGTTCCTAAGAGTAAATTGGAAAGCTATGGGCGTACGGGTAGATCTTCATATTTCATATAAAATATATAGGAAAAAGCCAAGCGTCATACCTTGCTGTTCGAGCGAAAAAATACGCAAATTTTCGCGAGTACGAAACTTTCGTTCACCCAGTGAAATCGTACGAAATAATTTGAAAAAAAGATTTTGATCTCTCTCTCTCTCTCTCTCTCTCTCTCTCTCTCTCTCTCTCTCTCTCTCTCTCTCTATCTATCTATCTATCTATCTATCTATCTATCTATCTATCTATCTATCTATCTATCTATCTATCTATCTATCTATCTATTTATCTATCTATCTATCTAACTATCTATCTATCTATCTATCAATGTACGATATTTTCACTTATGGTGGCAGAGTGAAAATAAATGTTTACCATATATTTG
>JABUQX010140648.1:0-15000 GCA_015478945.1 Trachelipus rathkii
TCCATTTCCATTCCATTCCATTCCATTCCATTCCATTCTTCCATTCTCTATCACCTTCCCTGCTTCCATATTCTCTCTCTCTCTCTCTCTCTCTATCTCTCTCTCTCTCTCTCTCTCTCTCTCCCTCTCTCTCTCACCATCCCTGGAATTCTCATTCTCTCTCTCACTCTCCCTAAATTTCTCACCCTCCCTGGACTCTCTCTCTCTCTCTCTCTCTCTCTCTCTCTCTCTCAGGCCCAAGGTGCTCTTGTTTTATCTTTCCCTTTCCCTATTCACCTGAAGCCCTTTTGATCCTTAGCTCTACTATCACAGATAAACAGGCACTGTAGAGCGTAGTTCCGATAAACAGATTCTGCTACACTCGCTAATTTTTTTTCTTGTGACTACTTTGTTAGTTATGTGTCCAGGTGTCTCCAACTTTTCTTTATGATATTTAATTTTTAACATCTGCATATACTACGCCGTTATGAATGATAAGCCACCATAAAACACCACCAAACATCATCATATAAATAGCAATCAGAAATTAGGATTTTACTTTATTCAATGATTTCTTCCATTTTTTTTATTCTAATTTCATATATTATATTTTCCAATTAGTATTTTTGTATAAATTTTTGAGCACCTTGGCCCACATATTTTTATGCACCAACAATATACAAAAATATATTATTTTTATAAAAATTTTCAATAATCTGGGAATGCGTTTACTTTCGTTTATCAGTCCTGGATAAGTTTGTTAAAAAATTATTTGAAGAGCTATTTGCTTTTAAATTCTAAACATACTTTCTCCACCTTTCTTGGTAGTTGTGGGAGAACCTAAGGTTGTAAAATGTAAATATAGGAACAAGATTAAAAGAATATTTTTCTAGTAAGAAAATTAAAGTTAGCGAGTTGATAATATAACTAGTGCAGTTTTGTGAAAACTTTCTAATAGAATGTATGGAGGTTAAAAAACAGGTTTGGAGGTTGTGTAATTCATTGTCTCTGGTCATATCTCTTAAGTTTTCCTCATCTGAATTCTGAATGAAAAGTATGGCTTCTTATATTAATTTCTTATTTTTATCCCTGAAATCTAGGTATATCGGGGTAGTGACCAACCTGTATGCCCAATCAGTCTTGTTTGTAAGTTGCATGTAGGATGTGTTGATTTTTTTGTGTATACATTTTTTTTGATGTTATAGATAGACATGGATAAAGAGGGAAATTTATCCTAAGAGTTTGAAGAGTGATTTTTGTTTGGTTTAGTTATTTGGGGAATTATTACGAGTTTCTTCTTAAGAGTGGATAAAAATTAGTATAGATGCCGAGCTTTATTGAAAAAATCAGTGTATGTTTAGTTTAGGCTCTATTGAACTGGTTCTCTTCACAATTTTATAGAAGTTTTGGTGTATAGGTTAGCGAATATTTTTATTCAACGATTATGATAAGGGGAGGGGATTTCTTTTTTTGATGTGTTTAGTTTTTTTCTTCTAGGGCAGGGGACATTAAAAAGATCATTTTGAGGGGAATAATTTTTGTTTTAAATTTATGAATGTGAACATTTGCTTGTTTTAAATTTTAAGCACATTTTGTGCATATATATACTTCACATACTTGGCAGAATGGAAAAATTTCCAGTTTGAAGATATTTGAATTGTATCTAATTATTATTATTATTATTATTATTATTATTATTATTATTATTATTATTATTATTATTATTATTATTATTATTATTATTATTATTATTTTAGGCACAGAAATTTGACTCATATTCTTTTCACAGGCAAAGTCCAGCATCAAGCAGTTATCATTCAGGATCCCCTCATACAGGAGTTCCTTCTCTGTCGCCATCAGGAGTTAGTCATCCCCAACCCTCACAACATACTTTGGTCACTCATGTTCCTTCTTCTCACGCTGTTCATCATGGCGTTCATTCATCATCATCTTCGTCGGCAGGAACTCATGGGGGGTCGACTGGTCCACCTCACGCTGTGGCGTTAAGTCGATCAACGGCAGATCATACAAGAGGAGCTGAATTGGTTCGTCTTTCTTCCTCACAACCGCATTCGACTCCCAGTGTTAATTATCCTCTGTACCAAATGGTGCCTACTGTCTCGAATCCTCATCATTCCCCTGTTGGAATACAACAGCACCCTACTCATTCACAGGTAAAAGTTTAATTTTGAATTGTTACATAATTTAGGAGTAAATATTAGTTCTTATTAGGGGGTTTGATGGTGTCATAAAATAGGTATTATGGAATAAGGTAATTAGTAGAGTGTGAAAGTTGAAGATTAATAAATCCGCTGGTATAGGTGGAATTACTAGTGAAATGATCAAGAATGGTGGGAAGGTTGTGATTGACTGGATATGGATGTTGTGTAGCAAAGCGTTTATGGAGGCTACAGTTCCGAAGGATTGGAGGAAAGCAGTAATAGCTCCCTTATATAAGGGTAAGGGAGATAAGTGGAACTGTAGAAACTATAGGGGAACTAGGTTATTTAGTGTTGTAGGGAAGATATATGCTGGTAATTTGGTTGAAAGAGTGCGTTGAGTGACTGAGGGACAGATGGTGAAGAACAAGGTGCATTTAGAAGTGGTAGAAGATGAGTAGATCAAATTTTCACGTTGAAACAAATGATTTAGAAAAGGAGAGAGAAAAAGAATAAGTTGTATTAAGGTTTTATGAACTTAAAACAGGCGTATAACAGGATTAATAAGGAAGCTCTGGGGAACACATGTTAGTGATATATGGTGTTGGTGGAAGGCTTTTCTGAATGGGATCAAAAGTATGTATGTCGACAGTGAAGCGAGTATAAGAATAAATGGAATTTAAAAGTGATTTTTTTTTTTTTTACTACCACACCATATTAATAGTGGAGTGAGGCATGGATGTGTTGTCACTATGGCTATTTAATTTATATATGAATGGGGTGATGAAAGAATTAGTAGTATGGGTGGTTGAGGAAGGTGTTAGACTACATGCCGGGTTCCCTGCTTATTATTCTATGATTTCGTTTTGCTTGGCGAATCTGAAGAAAGTTTGAGTGGTTTGGCAAGGTGCGTAATAGGAGGGGTTTGAAAGTAAATGTAGATCAGAGGAAGGTGATTGTAGTGAGTGAAGAAGAGAGTCTGCGGTGTGAAATTATATTGGATGGTAAGAAATTGGAACAAGTATGCGAGTTTAAATATTTAGGCTTTATGTTGGATGATGAAGCAGAGTGTAGTGGGAAAGTTGTGAATAGTAGGAAGGTAGCTGGTGCAATTAAATCCTTACTGAATACGAAGGTACTAAGTCTTGGGTGCTCTAGGAGTTTCGCATGAGGGTATGTTTGTAGCGGTGTTAATGTATAGTAGTGAAACTATGAAGTGAAATCAGAGGTATATATCTAAGGTACATTCTGTTCAGATGGACGATCTTAGGTTAGGTGTGATATGATTTGATAAAATGAGGAATTAACGTATTAGGGAGTTGTGTAGTGTGAAGAATGGAATAAATAAGAGAATAAACGAGAGTGTATTAAAATTGTTTGATCATTTGGAAAGGATGGATGATAGTCGGTTGTTTAGGCAGATGTATATTGGTGACTGTGCTGAGAATCAACTAGCTGGGAGACCGAAGAAAAAGTGGATTGAGTCAGTAAAGGAATGTGAGTTTGGCACCGGAGAGAAGAAACGTGCATAAATAGGAGTGAATGGCTTTGTTTTGTGAAGGGGTATGCTTGGGGCCATGCCCAAGAGATGAACCCTGCATTGACGAGATAATACAGTGAGGGTTCTTTGCGATCTTGTGAAGCCCTAGGGTAAATTTTTTTTTGTCTGCTACTGGCTCTCACTGATGTATGAGGGGGGGGGAGACTTTCCTTTCGACTTGTCATTTTCTTATACCAACTTTTCTGTTTCAAGTGTATATTGCCACCTTTAACTTATAATTGCAACTTTGTTATTTTGATTACAGTTTCAATTACACGTTCAGTTCAAAAAGTAATACATAATATTTAAAAAGTTTTGCAAAAAAAAATCATGTTTTTTGTTCAAACTCTTAACTGTAATATTTATGTACAGATGGTTTTCAGTATGATTGATTTACACGGGTCGTGCTTTTAAATATAACGAATTTTCATCTTGAATAAAACTCATCTTTTATTAGGCCTACCGCATTACAGCATAACTACATTCAACACGCGGTTCTCTAATACATTTATATCAAAACCTCAAACCAAATTTCGTTGAAATTGACCTTGCATTCCTCCACTTATTTCAAATTTGTTCCTTCCATTTTGCCTGTAGATTTGACCTTGACATAGTTTGATTTTATTCTCATTTGATGGAAAGGACATCTTGTGAATTTCATTTTTTTTTAACTCTTCTACTTCCGTCTCTCTCAAAAACGTCTACAAACTTCTATATCCAAATTCGAGCTAGCAATATTTTTAGTGTTAGAATTAACAAATTATCTTGGAAATTTTATGTATTTCTGTTGTTTTAGCACGGACAATGAAGCTATGAATTCTGTTCATGTTGAGAGATTTTTTTTAACCTTTTCATAGTTACGTCAGCTGTACAAGTGTCTCATCCTTGTATAAGGACACTGTTCTTATATTTTGTTGAATCTAGTTACCTTTACCATTCTCCCGGATAGCAGGGAGTCTAAGACTAAAATTTATCAGCTTAAATTTTTATTGAATGCTTAGATTTTATACTCTGTAGACTTGACATTGGTGCTCTTTCCATAGATTTTCTATAGGTATCACCAGGGTTGTGGAGTCGGTTCAAAAATTTTCCGACTCCGACTCCACCCTCTTCAAAATTACCGACTCCGACTACACCCTTTTGAAAATTACCGACTCCGACTCCACCCTTTTGAAAATTCCGACTTCGACACCGACTCCGACTCCACCCTCTTCAAAATTACCGACTCCGACTCCATCGTTTTCAAAATTTCCGACTACGATTCCACTCTCTTCAAAACTACCGACTCCCCGACTCCGCGACACCGACTCCACAACCCTGGGTATCACAACGGCAGGGTGCTCGGGGAAGTTATTTTCGGATTCCATAACCTTTTTGATTTTGATATATATAAGTTGTCAACTTCAGATTAGCTAGGTCATCATGGAGCCTCATTTTTTTTACCAGCTTCTGATTTTCGCTCGGTATAATCTTATCTTTTGCTTTTATTGCCACGTTTTTGAACACCTGAAGTCTTGTAGTAAGCTTTGAGTAGGCGAATGCCTTCTTAACAGGGATGGATATTCGGTATTCAGGTTTTATGTGTCAAATTCCAAGTCTTTATTTGTTTCATATGGCAATTTTGTGTCACACAAACCAAACCCTTCATATCACTGATACACTAAGTGGAAGAAAATCCCTTTGCAGACATTGTAATAGTTTATGTATTTTTAATATCATTATTTTATTTTTTCATACTTTATTTTTAGACTGCTTGACCTGTTAACGTTAACATGGGTGAGTGTAAATAATGAATGAAATTGCAACGCTCCTCCGCTCTCTTTCATTTAGTTTTTATAACAACTATTTTGCCTGTCATCTACGCATTTTCAACCTATCAGCTGTCCTAATGTTTTCAAGTGGTAAATTAAATTTTCATTTTTATACTTCGCAAACTTGGAAATTATTATATTATTTTCTGTCCTTTTGAAAAAGTTTGGGAAGATTTTTAATCTTCCATCCCTGTGGAAGGTTTTTAAAGATTTTAATACAAGTATGTGAAGATTAAATGAAGTGGATTGAAGCGGAATATGGAACGAATCCTCATTTTCCCCGCTTAAAGCCTACTTTCAACGGCCGTCTCTCTGAAAACGAGCCTTTGTAAGTAGCCGAGTCCCAAGTCACTTCCCAAGGAACGAGATTACCTTCCACCAAGTCGCTTTGTCTCCTGGGAGAGAGGGAGAATTTCTTGCTCGCCCTTCCTCGCCCCTGCTATTGGTCCGAAATGGGTCTTTTAAGGAGAGGGAAACCATTTTTAACAAAGATATCCTCACCAGAGATATACACTAAGTAAAGTGAGGGGTTTTACCAAAATTCTGTTTTTAAATCTCCACATCCTAGATGAATATAATAATTAAGGACTCGACTAGTGGATCACCATGATAAAATATTATGTCATAGTTTTATAATATTAATAAAAAAAAAAAAAAACTACCTATTAACGTGCTTTATCCCCTATGCAGGGGGTAACACGGGGGGACCACAGGAAATCGGGCCGGCTACCCCAAACCAGCGCCACCAACGTGTTCGCAGTCAAGTTTTAATTCTTGCCCCCAGGTAGATAAAACCCAACTGCTACGCGGAGGATTTGAACCAGCGTCCTCTCGTATGAGAGGCGGTGACTCAACCTCCTGCGCCACGAGGCGTTCTTATAATATTAATATAAAGTTAAATCATTAAACTTACATTTTATTAAAATCTGTAATATGTGAGAGTAACCTGTATAAAATGTCAGTTGTGCTAAGTGTCTAAATTTAATTTTATTAGTGCAAAAGTTAAATTTTACCTGTACATAAGAAAAAGGTATTAAATTATTTAAAAGTATAGCGATTAATGTTTTTCTTTTTTTTCTGTTATCAGAAATTGAAGGTTATGATATAACTAATATTAATTTTTTTAAGTTAGTAAAAAGTAGTTTGTATCCGTTTGACAAATTTCACGTGTTTTGTGTTTCTCTGTTGCTAAACCTTATTGAAATACCTTGCCTACATTTTGATTCTGAAATACTAAATGTAGTCACATCTGGCTGTTAAAAAATTTTCTGTCCCACTTCTCATGATGTACATGAATCCCAACACTTCATGAGCTCGTAGGATTGTTCGTAAGCGTGGAAGCAAATTTAATACTGGTGGATTTATTTCTTACAAACATTTATAACATAAAATACCAGATTGAAACAAATCAGCTGAATGAATGGTCTATTTTCTTATATTCAAAGTTGTTAATAGAAAGAGGCATTAAGGTTCGCATGCTACAATGCACAGTCCGTATTTGACTTTATGACTTATCCATACAATTTTTTAATATACCACTTTCCTATCAGTATCATTATTCAAATTCTTTTCATAAGGTCTGCTTTTGTTTTAACTTTTTTATACAAACAACAATTTTTTTATAGGCATTACTATAGCATTCATTACTTATATAATGGTACCAATTCTGTGTTTATAGCAGCCATAAATAACCTTGTATTGAGGCGGTTAAGTGTAAGAACCCTCCATTTATATAATATATATATATATATATATATATATATATATATATATATATATATATATATATATATATATATATATATATATATATATATATATATATATATTTTAACAGGTGTTACGTAGAGAAGTGGTTGAATCAAACCGAAGTTCTATAGAGAAAAGATGACAGAGGGATTCGTGGACCCGATCCCGAAGATAAAGAAATGTCTGGAGGAGAGGAGGAGGAGAGGCGGCAGGGGAAAGGGAGGGAGGTTAGAGGTCATAAGCATTAGTTTTTATCAAAAGTTAAGGTAGTTTTAATTATAATAAAAATAATAATGGTATAATTACATGGATTGGTTTATTTTATATATATATATATATATATATATATATATATATATATATATATAAATATATATATATATATATATATATATATATATATATATATATATATATATATATATATATATATATATAAACAAGTAATCTCTGGCTGTATTAGAGGGGTTTTACGACTGTAAATGAAATTTAAATTATAGTATAGACTATAGAGGGTATTGTAAATCAAGGAGCTGATAGGCGTTTTCATCACCATCCAGTATATATATATATATATATATATATATATATATATATATATATATATATATATATATATATATATATATATATATATATATATATATATATATATATATATATATATATATATATATATATATATATATATATATATATATATATATATATATATATATAAAATAAGAAACATTTATAGTAGGGAATGGATAAAATCTTTAAAATGGTAATTTCCTTACGCAAATCCGACCAATGTGAATGATTAAAAATTTATATTTAAAACTACATCAAGAATGGTAATATCTTTAGGGTTCAGATGTGTAGGTATACTTTCGACTTCTGATGGAGACCTTGTTATTGTCTTTCTGATAGAGACTTGTTTCAATTTGTCTCTCTGATAGAGGGTATCGATGTCTTTCTAATAGAGACTTGTTTTGATGTCTTTTTAGATATAAATATATTCTTTCCTTTTTCCCTTACTCTCTCTCTCTCTTTCTTTCTCTCTCTCTCTCTCTACTCTCTCTCTCTCTCTTTCATATATATATATATATATATATATATATATATATATATATATATATATATTATTTTTTTTTTTTTTTATATATATATATATATATATATATATATATATATATATATATATATATATATATATATATTTTTTTATTTTTTTTTTTTTTTTTTTTTCCTCTTCCAAACAAAAGTATAGGTTATGAATTTTTATTAAAGTGAATAAAAAAATTTTTTTGTTTTGTTGTGTTCTTATTTTCTGGCTGTTGAGAAAACGGTAACTTTTTTTTTTTTTTTTTGTCGTTGGTATCCCAGGTATTCAGAAAGCTGATCGCCCAGCTAGAGCATCCTCTATAATTCTGAATTCTCACTTCAGTAACCTCCAGTCTGTTTCAAGACAACAACCACACTCTCACAACTGACTTCACTTCCTGTTTCCTCACATTCATCAATGATTCAGGTTATATTGCCAGTTGTGCTGGGAGACCAGCAACGGAAAGACTAGCTTCTCACAATCGAACCTGCACTATGGGATTGGCCATTTTCATATCGCTGCAGCCATCCCTGGGTGACGGTGCTATTTCATTCGCTCAAATGCTATTCAACCCTCACTCAATGCACCTATATGACTCACTGCATCTATATGACAGGAGACTGCATATACTCTTCTTAACTTAATGCCCAATAATGCTCGGCAACACATTGCCAGGACTGTTACGGACTACCTACGCATTATCGAAGTGCAGATGTTGGACTGGCCCCGGCAAAGCCCTGACCTCAACTTAGTCAAACACCTTTGGAACCGCCTCCGAAGGCTGTTTAACGATCTGAGCCCGCATCTCATACCATCCAAGAGATTGAACGTGCTGTGATTGCGGAATGGAATAACATATCTCAGGAATACATTCAGAACGTTATACTGAGTTTACTCGACGTATGCTGGTAGTCATTAGAGTCAGAATCATTATTACGCATTATTAGTTGCACATACTGGTAGCTGACCCGTTAACCATAGTTGGAACGTCAACCACCAGTTGCACTTCCAGGTAGCAAAGTTTGTGTTGTACGATCACTAAATAAAAGTATTGTATTGTGTCGCAAACGTGTTTCTATAAGCTCTCGTCGCACTTTCCACAGATCGCACCGTATGGTGTTATTACTCAAACCCTGCCGACAGTGAGACATGATTTCATATTTCCGACGTGGTGAGATTGAATGCAGTAGTAATAGTGGTTTTATTACATTTAGTAGTAGTAGTAGTAGTAGTAGATTTTATTATATTTTAGTTTCTACATATGTATTAACCATAACATACGTGCATTTTGTTAAACATCTTTTGAAAATAAAACAGGTTCTAAAAGGAGAATTTATTACTGTCCATATTTTTTTCCACAAACATTTTCATGAAAACTTTTTTGAATTCTTTACAAAATATTTTCTCTAATCAGACGTGATTCAGTCACGTGAAAAATAATGCAAAAAGAAACATTGTTTTTAAGCATAAACGAAAAATTATTTTTACATCTCACCGAAAAAGTTACTTTGAAAAGTTACTGAAAATTATCTCCTCTGGAAATCGAACCAGTCACTTGCTGCGAAATTAGAAACAATATTCACTTTCATCGTGGTTTGGTCATTCATAAAGTCCAAACTTAAAAGATTGAAAGTCAAACTGAAAAACACATTTAAACAAAATGAACTTAAGAACAATCTTTTTTCTTTTTTTAATTAATGGATTATTATCGATGAAAAAAAAGAGAAAGAGAAAGCGAAAATTTAGATTGAATTTATGGAAATCGGCAAAATAATCGCCAACAATTCGGAGACATTAATTCACCGTCGACAATTCCCTCAAGCACAATTCATTGATATATATATATATATATATATATATATATATATATATATATATATATATATATATATATATATATATTAGTATATATATATATATATATAGTATATATATATATATATATATATATATATATATATATATATATATATATATATATATATAAGCTGGGTGGTGCCAGGTTAGGTTAATGGCTATGATTGCTAATAGGTAGGTTCAATTGTATATTTTAAATTGAATTATTTAAATCGATAAAGTGTCAGCTGTGAGTTCGCCTAGACCCGAATTTATAGTCTAGTATAATATATTGTGGAATTTACTTATAAGTCTATATGAACATAGTAGTTGAATATTTTTTCCTTTAGTACTCATTATTATTTCCGCTTTAAGCACTCTTTAAGCACTCATTATTTTCACTTTAAGCACTCTTTTACACATTGATTTCACTTTCTTAAGTACTCTCATGATCATTATATATACCTCTACACTTTTAATATTATTTCCAACTTTAAACACTCTTTAAGTGATCATTATTATTATTATTTCCACTTTAAGCACTCTTTAAATATCCATTGTTTCCTCTTTAAGCACTCTAAAAGCGATCAGTATTTTCACTTTAAGCACTCTTTAAATACACATTATTTCCACTTTAAGCACTCTTTAAGTAATCATTTATTGTAAATTTATTAAATACCTATTATTTCACTTTTGAAGCACTCTTTCTTCGTTATTATTATTTCCACTTTTAAAATAAATATTAATATAACAGTCTTTAAGTGATCATTATTATCACTTTAAGCACTCTGTAAGTCCTTATTATTTCCACATTAAGCACTCTTAAGTGATCATTATTATCACTTTAAGCACTCTTTAAGTGCTCATTAATTCCACTTATATGTATATATTATTATATGATATATATATATATATATATATATTATATATATATATATATATATATATATATATATATATATATATATATATATATAAAAAATATATATATATATATATATATATATATATATATATATATGCTTAAAGTTTTTTAATATTTTTTAAACTTTTTTTTTTTATTTATTTATTTATTTATTTTTTTTTTTCGATTTTTAAATTATTCTCGTCAGAACAAACAACATAAGAAAATATTTACTGAATCATTTGTTCTGCTCAGTAGAAAAGGAAATAGGGTAATGCCCGTGAGACAAAAATTTAAAACAAAATTTTTTATGCGAACCATGATGAAACATAAACCAAAACAAAATATGGTCCAATCATCATTTTAAATGTGGAATAAAATTATAAATAAATTGGGTAGAAAACAATGAAAATTGGTAATAAAAATAATTTTAAAAAAAATTCAGTATTTTTTTTTTTATAAAACGTATTTCTCTCTCTCTCTCTCTCTCTCTCTCTCTCTCTCTCTCTCTCTCTCTCTCTTTCTCTTTTCCCTCTTTCCCTTTCTCTCTCTCTCTCTCTCTCTCTCTCTCTCTCTCTCTCTCTCTTCCTCTCTCTCTCTCTCTCTCTCTCTCTCTTCTCTCTCTCTCTCTCTCTCTCTCTCTCTCTCTCTCTCTCTCTCTCTCTCTCTCTCTCTCTCTCTCTCTCTCTCTCTCTCTCTCTCTCTCTCTCTCTCTCTCTCTCTCTCTCTCTCTCTCTCTCTCTCTCTCTCTCTCTCTCTCTCTCTCTCTCTCTCTCTCTCTCTCTCTCTCTCTCTCTCTCTCTCTCTCTCTCTCTTCTCTCTCTCTCTCTCTCTCTCTTCTCTCTCTCTCTCTCTCTCTCTCTCTCTCTCTCTCTCTCTCTCTCTCTCTCTCTCTCTCCTCTCTCTCTCTCTCTCTCTCTCTCTCTCTCTCACACACTTCACACACACCACACTCACACTCTCTTCTGTCCTCCTCTCTCTCTCTCTCTCTCTCTCTCTCTCTCTCTCTCTCTCTCTCTCTCTCTCTCTCTCTCTCTCTTCTCTCTCTCAAACTAATAAGACGTCCTGTCCTGACGATATCCCGCATATGGTTCTATAAATTATGCTTCTGAATTTCCACCCTGCCTTGATAAACTAAAACTGTTTCTTCTAACCCTATCAAATTCAAACTTTTCTATATGCTGGAAACGTGAGCTCTATCAACCAGTGCTTAAAATGAGGATCTCTTTTCAACTTCAACTATCATACTATAACCTCAGCAAGGTTCAAGAGAATAGAATCTATCATTATCGGAAGATTTGAAAGCATCTTAAATTTTTAAAAGTAACACTTGGCATGGTTTGAAAAAAAGTAAACCACTGTTGATCTTTCTATATTCTCCTCCATATTTCTGTTGATATTTTTCTGTAACAATGATTGTATGAAAAGTTTTCAATAATAATCCTCAAATGTTTGATTTCTAAACTTCTATGTCTGTAACCATCTTTCTTTCTGAGACCATCTCTCCGACTTACCTTTCCCGTCGTTCTGTAGCAGTAGTTGTGAAGGACCGCCGTTTTTCCTTTAAATTTATTAACATTAGTGCATGTTCCTCTAACTTAGTCCTTTTTACTTTTCATTAATGACCTAATTTCTATCACTTCATCACCAATCTATTTAAATGCTAATGACCCCACCCTTCATTACTTCTTTCATTTTGAAAGATGTCCCAGCCAACTGCAATTGGTCAATTCCAGGAGCTTGACTTTGGAACAACTGACGACAGGTCTCACTCGAATTTTAATTGTTAAATAAAGCAGGAGACGGCAAAAATATTTACCTGCTCCTCAGTCCTGCCTAATTCAAGTGATCTTTTTAAATTATTCGACTATTAAAGAACAGCTCTTGAATACGGCCACCTTTATGATGTTTTCTGATCTGACTTATCATTAACCCTTTTTCTACATCTCATTAATAACCTATCTGTTATTTTCATAACTTCTTACCCTTTATATTAAATTTCATTTTGAGATGCTTCAAGGTCACAATAAATAATCACTGTCCGGTGGTCCCCTTGAAGTAACTGACCTCTGATCTTAATTGAGATCTAACCCGAGTTTTTAAGGTATTAAAAATTACATTCATTTCCTTAGCAATTATGGGAGGAGAAGACCGGGGGCTTTATAAGCTAGACTTAAAGCGTTCTTTTTTGGGAACGTGGATGGCCTAGTGGATAGAGCTCCCGGTTACTGTTAACTCAGCGACGCGGAGTCCAGTGTTCGAATCCCGCTGATGGAGTAAAAATCTCTTTTGACTCATTTCAGCTTCTACGTTTTTCTACTCCATTAAAATCTTGCACAAAACTACGAGATCTTCGAAAACACAAAAATTAAATCTTATTTCTATAAATTTTTGCCATTTAATTTCTCATGATTTTCATTTGATTGATGACATTATTTCTTTCACTTATAAAGCTTCCAAGGTATTTGGTGTTCGAAACTTTAGCACGCCATCTGGAGTCTTTTTTTCTCATACTATCCTCGAAAGTGTGGAATGTAATGTTTTTCGTATAACTCCTCATTCACATTTTACCCATTCCATCTAATCTCATTCTGACCGAAGATTCGTTGTTTCACTCTCATTATACTATAACAAGCACATCAGATCATGTTCTTTTGAGCTCTGATCAAATACATCCTCCCTTGAGGAGAGCTCGAGCGACTTACCCTTTCACATAACCTTATCCTTTCCTGTTAATCTCTCCAAACTCACCAACCCTCGCTTGACAGCCATATTCATTCTTACATTTAACATCAGTTCTGGATTATTCTTCCGGTTTCCAACTTTCCAAGAATCAACTACTTTCAAGCACCGTGAATCTGGTCATGTCAGGTTATCACTTTTCGAACCTGACACTTCTCAGTTTTGGTGGATTGTATGAAGGCCTCTGAACTTCTCTTATTATCAGCACCATTAAATTGAAAAGAAAAACAGTTATGCTGAGGATAAGAAAAAGTTCTTTTAGGAAACAATTCGAAAGTGATATTTCCGTAGATATTAATATATCATTGGACATGTAGTAAGTTGTTCAACGAATTTTATTAATTGAGAAAATATAAAAGCAGCTATTCACAAATTTCTTTTGTAGAATTCTGTGAATAGTAAAGCAAATTTTAAACTTCTCCATTTTGTTTAACATTATTTCTGAAATCTTAACTCGTAGAATTTATCATATTTCTACGAGAAACAAATAAGCAAAAGGTTACTTATTACACATATTATAAAAAAATATCTAGTAAAAAAATCGATTAGCAGGTTTATCGGCCCGTTATAAGTTATCAAGTTTCATTTACAACACATTTCACAGAGAGCGAGCAGAAAAACAGGAATATCCTTCAAAGTATTGCTAAATAGTAACACTTACACATTTTTTTTTATAAAGCTACATTTATTTTATATTTCATTAATTATATTTTAAAAATTACAAATAAAAAAATAAAGGTTGTAAAAAATATTTTCCGAAAGAAGAAATTAGAAAATCAATTGACTTGAAACAGAACTTTATGCAGACTTTTCTACTATTGAAATTGGTTACTCTTTTACACTATTTTCTGCATCATGCATGTACATTAAGACTGTGGACTTCTTTCAGTAAAAGTGGCTGACCATTTGTTTGTTTATCACCACAATGACTGTCCAGTCTTGCAGAAGAGAAGATAAAACGTAAACGTATTAAATCCACAACATGTGTACCAAAGCCTTTAAAAAAAGAATGACATTTCATTGAATTCGCTTGTTCTACACTAGGTGTTCTCTGGTATGGAGATTTAAGTAAAGCTAAAATTTGATGAATTTGCAGACTTAAATAGTAATCATTTTAAAATTTACGTAGAAAATGTTTCGGAAGCAAAGGTTACTGAAGCATTTTAGTTACATGTCAAACTTTTCTTAGAAAT
>JABUQX010140648.1:20000-27500 GCA_015478945.1 Trachelipus rathkii
ACCTCCTAGAGTAGGGCAATGTCGTTGAATTAAATATTTTTAAATAGAAGAACTAAAGATTTTTCAAATTCCTTCGATACAGATATTATTTTTATGGGTACCTTTATTATTATTATTATCTTAAAAAGAGAACCGAAAAAAATAAAAAATGAAAAACTTCCAAGAAACATATAATCTAATTAAGAGAAATCCATCTATTTTAATGAAAGAATATTTCAAATTTTGAAAAATATGGCAATATATAATGAGGTTAAAAAACAGAAAAAAGTACAATAAATGTGTTTTGTAAGTACACTGCAAAATTTGTTCCAAAGAAAAAATGATACCAATAACAAAACAAAATTTTTCAATTAATGAAACTACTTTCATTTAAATAAACTTTGTTTTCGAAAAAAAAATTTTTTTTCATAAAGTTGCTATTTGTTCCAACGATTTGAGATATTTTTTGTAGTATACTAAACTGCAAAAATTGTCCCAACAAATCGTTGGGGAAAGTGGCAAAGATCACACAGCCAATTTTTTCAGTTATTTACTTATGAGAAAATAAGTTGGTGAAGCACTTTCTTAGGCATAACTTATCTTTTCTGTATTGAAAATTTGTTGACATTTTTCCTATTTGCTCCAACGATTCGTTGGAACAATTTTTGATTTGCTGTCAATGATGTTATTAACAAGAGTAGGACTGGATATCTGGGTCATTTTCAACATTCCCATTCGCGGATACGGATGCTGAATTTATGCGGATTGCAGATATCATGAATCATCTAAGATTTAGGAATTCAAAATCCAAATATATAACTTACCAATAATTGAACTCAATATTAATTTAAGGCAAAAATAAAAAAGTAAAATTATAATTAATAAAATTTAATATGTGAATATCAGTAATAAAGTTGTTTTATGTAGAATTAAATTGGTGGGAGTTTGGATGGAGAGGAATGAAAGGAAAGAAGGAAGTTAGAAGAATTAAGAGTCAGAAGTTAAGTGAACAAAGTTATAAGAAAATTATATGAGATCTTGCAAAATAAAAATCAGTTTTAATGAACTAAGATGAGAAACTGAACAAATCTGGAAAGCAAATAAAAGTAAACCTTTATTGACAGTGCAAAGAAGTATGCGGATATGCTAAAATAGGATGTAAGAATGTCAATAGTGAGTTTTTGAATGAATAGGTGATGAAAGCGGTGAAAAGTAAGAAAAAGGCTTAGTTGAATGTTCTAAAAGTCAGTGATGAGGCCTCAAAAGAAAGATGTATGGAAATATATAAGGAGGAAAAAGGAAGACAAAAAGTGGCATGCGTGTGAGGAAAAATAGTAGTAAATGAACGGTTTGGAAGGGGGATGAAAAGGGACATATGAGGGAATAGGAAGCTTTTCTGGAAGAAATTACGTAAGGTTAAAAAAGAAAGTCAGAGGAATCTTCACAAAATATTGAATAGAGATATTACTGTCGTGACTGATGAAGCGGATTTGAGGATAGTGTGGAGGAAACACTTCGAAAATCAGCATAACATTAGAAGTAGTGAAGAGGTGATAGTGAATGTGTGTGTAGGTTTGGTGGCGGAAGAAGGAATAAGTATTTTGTGGATAAGTTAATTAGTAGTGAAGAGGTAATAGGTAAAGTAAGAAAGTTGAAGAATGGTAGATCAGCAGGTATAGATGGTATTAATGCAGAAATGATGAAGAATGGAGGAGAGAATGTGATTGACTGGATATGAAAGTTGTGCAACAAAGCGTTTTTGGAGGATATAGTTCCGAAGGATTGAAGGAGAGCAGTAATAGTACCTTTATATAAGATTAATGGAGATAAAGGGAGCTGTAGGAACTATACGGGAATTGATTTATTGAGTGCTGTAGTGGAGATATATGATGGTATTTTGGTTGAAAAAGTGCGTTGAGTGAGTTAGGGCTGATTGGCGAAGAACATAGTAGTGCATTTAGAAGTGATTGATGATGTGTAGGACAAATCTTCAATTTGAAACAAATGATTGAGAAAAAATGAGAGAGAAAAAGAACCAATTACATTTATATTTTATGGACTTGAACCAGGCGTACGACAAGATTATTAGGGAACCTCTGTGGCAGGTGCTTAGTGATACGTGGTGTTGGTGATAGGTTTCTGAATGGAATCAAAATTATATGTCGATAATGAGGGGTATGTAGGAGTAAATAGAGTTCAAAGTGAATGGTTTAATATTAATAGTAGAGTGAGGCAGGGATGAGTTATGACTCCTTGGCTATTTAATTTATTATATAGATAAGGTGATGAAAGAATTAGAGGTAGGGGTGGAAGAGGTAGGTTTTAGACTGATGGGGATGGAAGAGAGTGGAGGGTGCCCTGATTATTGTACGCTGATGATTTGGCTTTGTGTAACAAATCTGAAAAAAGTTCGAGAGGAGTGGTAGAAGGGTTTAAAATTAAATGTAGATAAGAGCAAGACGATGGTAGTGAGTGAGGAGAGTCCGCATTGTGAGATCATGTTGGATGGTGAGCAATTGAAACAAGTATCTGAGTTTTAATATTTAGGCTATATTTTGGAATTAAAAGGATACGGATGATGCAGAGTGTAATAGGAAAGGTGTGAATGTTATGAATGTGGCTTTTGCAGTTAAATCTTTGGTAAATACAACCAGACGGTTTTTAGTGCGCTAGGGTTTTGCATGAGAGTATGTTGTTTCCGGTGTTAATGCATAGTAGTGAAAATATGGTGTGGAATAAGAGGAATAGATTTAAGGTTCATTGTATTCAAATGACAATCTTAGAGGCTTGTTGGGTGTGAGAAGAATTGATAAAATGAGGAATGAACATGTTAGGGACTTATGTGGTGTGAAGAAAGACATAAATGAGAGAATAAACGAGTGTATTAAGATGGTTTGGTCAAATGGAATGGATGGATGATAGTTGGTTGGTTAAGCGTTTGCATAGTGGTGAGTGTGCTGGGAGTTGACAGGCTGTGAGGCCGAAGAAAAAGTGGATTGAGTCAGTAAAAAAATATCTGAAGGAAAGAATATGAGCCTGGCAGAAGAAAGCGCATAATATGAGTAAATAGCGGGATTTTGAGAGGGGGTATGATTTTGGGCCTAGAACAGGGGCTAAGCCCTACATTGACGAGATACCAAAGTGAAAGCTCGTTGAGGTCTTGTGAAGTCCTAGTCTGTTTTTTTTACTACCACGAGCTTTAACTTGAGGGGATCGTAGGGGGTTCCTTTTGCCTTACGTCATATTTATCTACTAACTTTTCTGTTTCCGGTGTATGTTGCTCACCTCACCTCCAATTTTGGGAAAGGAGAGAGATTAAAAAAGAAGAAGAAAATACATAATTAATTATATTTCTTTATATATAGAATAAAAGAAATATAAATTATGAATTGATAATTTTTCATACGAGTAGTGTTTGGGAATAGGTTAGAGGAGACGTATAAGAGTACCACTAACGTCCATTACCCTGGCAATACAAATATTAGAAATTGAAAAGTAATTTCCTTCATATATTCTTTTTTAATCTATTTTTTATCATATTAATAAAATAATGATTATATTTTTTGCTCCCAATGTTAGTAGAAACGAAACTATCAATTACCTTCAACTAAGCTCTCGATAAGTCTACCACCTATTTTATTGTTAGGGTTTTTTCTTTCGCTAAGGACTTTCTCCCGAACATATTTCAAATCTTCCATGTTTTCTTCTTTGTGTGCATGTTTTTTCTCTCTGTTAAAGAGATTCAGAGAAACAAAAACTAAATTATCTAATACAATTTTAGAAAAAGAAACACTAATGGGCTTAGTACGAGATCACATTTTGCAACATTTTTTGTCACTACTGTTACCTAAACTTATATTAGAAATAATGTTTGAAAAAGTTTGCCCAATATATACGTGAATGAAACTTGCCTGTCATTAATTTTCTTTCCATCACTACTGTTAGAATCACAAGTTTCAGTTGTATTCTCGCCTGGGACTGAGGCCCTCCTTCCATAACATTCATTTGACATTTTTTTAAACCAATTACTATCTGTGTACTTGTCCTGATACAACAGTAAACAACTTGAAATAAAAAAAGTAAAAATTTGTAAATTAGATAAGTAAATATTTTATATAAGTCATTCGTTATGTAGATAAATTTTATCTTGTTAATTAATATCGCTATGAAAAGGTTTATAGAAGTTTCATATATATATATATTATATATATATATATATATACTATATATATATATATATATATATAACTAATAATAATAACTAATATATATACTTTATATATATATAAGTATATGAAAATTACTTTCATATATATATAATATGTTTATATATATATTTATATATATATATATTATATATATATATATATATATATATATATATATATATATATATATATATATATAAAAAATATATATATATATATATATATATATATATATATATATATATATATATATATATAGTATATATATAATATAATAATAACATAATATATATATAAAAATTTGTAAATATAGATATAAATATATTAATATATATAAGAATGGTATATATATATATTAGCTATATATATATATATATATATATATATATATATATATATATATATATATATATATATATATATATATATATATATATATATATATATATATATTTATCTTTTTAAATAAATATCTGTATGAATATATTTATATATATTATATACATGTATATATATATATATATACATATTATATATATATATATTATATATATATATATTATATATATTATATATATATATATATATATATATATATATATATATATATATATATATATATATATATATATTTATATATATATATATATGTATATATATATATATATATATATATATATATATATATATATATATATATATATATTCTTGATAATGTTCTATTCAGATATTTTTGGTGTAATGCAACTTTTTTTTTACGAAATTAAGAAAATAATAATATTCCGATAGGAGTAATTATGTAAGACCTTTCCCTTTATGCCTTCCCGCTGGTATCTTTGCAAAAAGGCCAGACTTCAGAAAGCAACATGCATGTATCTAAAAAACTATAACATGTACAGGGAAATAAATAAATTTTGAATTCAGAGAGCAATTTCATGGGTGAAACTTTAAAAAAAAATGTATTTTATTCTAATATTTATTAATAACACCTTAAATATTAGTAACATCTTAGGATTGGCAGCGTACGCGTATATATATATATATATATATATATATATATATATATATATATATATATATATATATATATATATATATATATATATATATATATATATATATATATATATATATATATATATATCGATATCGAAAAATCGAATTTTAGATATTTTAAGATATAAATTTTGTTGTTTTAGCAAAAAATATATATTTATATTTCTTTAGCTTAAATTTTATGGGGCTCGAGCCGACGGGGGGACAGAGGGGGGACCGTCGTCCACCGGGAGGTCGAGAGATCCGACTCTTGCATCTATCCGATTACCTGCGGTATTCCTTTAGTTTAAAAAAATATCGCTATATCGATTTTTCTATATCCATATATCAATTTTTAGATATTTCAAAAAAAAAAATTTTTGCACCTTTAACGTCTATTTATGGTTCATAAATCAGACCTGTACATATATATATATATATATATATATATATATATATATACATAAATATATATATATATATATATATATACTTATATATATATATATATATATATATATATATATATATATTTATATATAACTATATATATATCTATACTACTATATATAAATATATATATATATATATATATATATATATATATATATATATATATATATATATATATATATATATATATATATATATATATATATATATACCTATATATATTAGGGATGTGCCAATATTCGGTAAGTATTCGGTATTCGGCCTATTCGGCCAAAAAGCCGAGTATTCGGTATTCGGCTTTTGCCGAACTATTCGAGCCGAGGCATTGAGCTTTATAAACAATAAATTACGTCAACATAAGGAAAAGTTATTTCATTTAAAATGGAAATTTTAGAAACTTATTTTCCAAAAAAAAAAAAAATATAATAAATTTTTATATAATTTGGCGAAAATCTTTGTCATTGTCAGATCCTATAAGGGCCTTTGACATTTTCAATATTCTAAAAAATAGAATTCATTTAGTGATACGGGATAATGGACCAAACATGGTAGCTGATATAAGGGAGAGTGGCTTGCATGTTTTATTCACATGTTGCAACTATGCATTAACGATTCAATATTATGTCTGAAGTCTGTTAAAGATATTTTTTTTTACTTGCAGAAACATATCCTCTGATGTACGCCCGTCAGCAACGGCAGCTGCAGAGCTTAAAAACTTTAAAGCTGCAGGGAATTACACCCTGTATTAATTGAAGACGTTTATTGCACTGGAACAGAACTTATGATAATAACTAAAAGATTGTTTGAACAAAAAGTTCCCCTATTCATATACGCTGCTGAATGCAATCAGAAAATGTTGACTGATTTTCAGTAGCAAAATTATTCCATTTACTTGAGCCATTTGACAACATCACTAAAACAAGCATTAAACAAACGTGAAGTAACAGTCGCCCAAGTGATCCCTTCCATTTTAGCAATAAATCTATTTTTATATAAGGCTATTAAAAGCAAAAGCTTCAGTGGAATAATTACACTCGTTGAAGAGCTTAAATCAGTAGAAAAAAGACTCTAAGTTTCTGTGATAAATCTTTGTGTGTAGCTACTCTTAGATCTGCGATTCAAGCTAATTTTAACATGAATCAAGATGAATCGGTAAAAAATATGGTCGTTGAGGCATGGGAAGAAATGCATGTAAATTTAGCTCCTGACTCTTGTGCTGACGATTTACGTAGTGGGAAAGTGAAGCTGAAGGTTCCATTTTCACTTTTTAAATGGATTGTTTTAAAAGAAATTGTGGCATCAAAAACGTCCATATAGAAAAGAAAGCGGGAGAGAAAAAAAAAAAGCCCATTCTTCTGACGATGTGATTATTGTACATAAAAGTAAAAAGGCTAAATACGGAATTACATCAAGAAATAAACAAATATATATAAGTTTGCCTATTTTGACCAGTGAAGACAATGATATTCCCTTCAATTGGTGGAAAAACACTGGAAATAGTTTTATGAATTTGAAAAAAACTGGCAATAAAATACCTTTCAGCTCCACCGTCATCAGTCGAAATGAAAGAATATTTAGAACAGGAGGAAATATTTATGAAGCCACAAGAAATAGGTTATCCCTGAAAATGGAGAACTGCTAATGTTCTGTCATTTTAACCTTAAACTTATTCAAATGAAGTTTAGTTTAATATCTTTAACTACGAAACTTTTCAATTTGCATTTAATTTCTTTTAATATGTGAATGGTTTGTTATAAGTAAGAAATAGTTATTTACTTTTGTTTTATTACTTTGTATATAACACTGGTAAGCATGAAATTTTCTT
>JABUQX010140649.1:0-7500 GCA_015478945.1 Trachelipus rathkii
GAGTATATAGTATAAGATATAGGTATATATACAGGTATATATAGAGTAGTAGGTAGTAGAGATAGATGGTGTATATAATACATATATGTATATATATATAAATATATATAGAGATATATATATATATATATATAAGAGGTAGCTAGTTATGAGATAGATAGAGCACCATTTATTTTTATATATATATGTATATATATATATATATATATATATATATATATATATATTTATATATTATTTTTTTATTTCTCTATATAAATATAAATATATATATATATATATATATATATATATATTTATATATATATATATATATATATATATATGCCATATATATATATATATATAGAGTGTATGTTATATATATATATATATGTATAAGAATAAAACATTTGAGCATCCATGAAATTATGACTTATACAGAACCATTTTTTTATTGTTACTAAGACTGAAACTTTACCTTATCAATATTTAGTTACGTATATTATACTTCTATAAAATGATTTAGTAATATTTTTATTATTTTATTTTTTTAAATATATTTTTCATTATAAAATATTATATGTATATTTAGCATTATTATAAATAGCATTATAAATGATTTATACTAAATTAATGAATATGACATCCACACCGCTTATACGAGTTAGTCCTGTATTGACAAGTTAAAAAGTGTTATTTAAATGGCGGCTATTCTTCCTTTTTTTACAATTTTGCAGAGTCAAATTTTTATTAGCAATTTTGTCATTTAATTTGACCAACTTTTCGCAGAGATAAGAGAATATTATCGTAACATTATGAATTGTAAAAATAGAGAAGCTTCAAATAAGTCAATCTCTGTTATATTGAGTAGTAATATACAGAGTTTGCCTCTGATAGAAATATATAGAGAGTATATATAGGTAGAGATATATATATAGATGAGGTATATATAAGAGAGAGAGGAGAGGGAGAGAGAGAGAGAGGTATAGTAGCAGAGAGAGAGAGAGGAGTAAAGATATATATAGAGATATATAAAGTATGTATATATATATATAGTTATATATTATTATATTATCATATGAATATATAGCAGGATTACATTTCATCATAGGTTAATTAACAAAACGTTAAACAAATTAATAAATAAAATATATATCTTGCTTATTATTGTATATATTATTACATATATATATATATAATATTATATATATATATATATATATATATATATATATATATATATATATATATATATATATTTATATATAGGTAATATATAAAAATATATATATATAAAACAAAATATATATATATATATATATATATATATATATACGGTATATATATATATATATATATATATATATATATATATATATATATTATATATATATATATATATAAAATAAATAAAAAAAAAATAATATATATATATATATGTATAGAGAGAGAAGGTATATATATATATATATATATATAAAAGGTATAATATTATACATATTAGAGAGGAGAGGATAGATATAGAGAGAGAGGTATATATATGGTATATATGTTATATTGATATATAGGTTGATAAAGATATATATATACATACATATACATATATTATTACATACATATATATATATCGTAGATAAAGTATATATATATGTATATATAAACTGAATCATCACTATTTTTTAATAAACAATAAATAATAGTTAAGAATGAGATATATGTATATAGGAGAGAGTAGATATATATATATATGTATATATATATATATATATATAGTATATAGAGTAGAAGATATATATATATATATAGATATATAACTAGGTTACATATATTTAAATAAATAAACAATAATATAAATAAAACAATAAATAAATAATAATAAATATATATTATTATATTATATTATTACACTACTATATATATGTATATATATATAAATATTATATATATATATATATATATATATATATATATATATATATATATATATATATATATATTATATATATATATATAAACGAACTAACATTATTGTTTTTAACTGTTCAAAAGGCAAGTACTTTTGAACTTGAATTCTCAGAAAAACACTTTGGTTGAACTAATTTGTAAGATGAACTAGAAGTTTTCAATTCCTCTCACGTAAAGAGCACTCTAGTATAAACTCACATTCTTTTTCTACAGTACCCTAAAAGCCTTCTCGTCTAGAGATCTGCAACTCAAAATGTTAGCAAGGGCGGGATATAGAGAGGTAGATATAGAGGTAGATGTATAGGATGAGAGAGGCAGGGCAGGGTACATATATTATTGGTTGATATATATATATATATATATATATAAAGGTATAAGAAAAGTAGAGATGGGCATCGTTACATGAAATTGGTTGGGCATTAAATGTTACTATTACTGAGTATGTGCTGTAGTTATCGTTACATCAAGTTACATTTAAAATTTTTGAAGGTTACCTTTCAGTTCTGTTATACAATGTCGCATAATGTTGTTACTGGTCAGTTTCTGTTTAACTAGTTTTCATGTTTCTACATGATCATATACATATTTACTGCTGAAGTTTAAATCATTGGATTAACTAACAGTTTTAAACTTATTCAAAATTGCAATTTACATTATTACTATCATTGACCAAAATAATAGAAATATACAATTTTTTTAATTTTTACTATTTTAAGTTTCTTATTATGTAAACTTGGTAATAAAGATATAAGATTAACTTAAAGATGCCATTATCCACATTTAAAATTTGTTATAACTATTTTATTAATAAACGTAGAAGATATCTCAATTGTGCGTCACTTTGAACTCTAGCTAGCCGATTTTCAACATTGTTTGATATTATTGGTATGCAAAGTATTAAGAGTAAATATTATTGGTTTATTTACAATTGATAATGGTAATAATAGATAAAACGCCAGCAGTAATAATGTATTATAAAGTTAGTACTTATATTAATAATAATAATACAATAATAATAATAATAATAATAATAATAATAATAATAATAATAATAATAATAATAATAATAATAATAATAATAATAATACAATAAAAATAATAATAATAATAATACACCTATTTAAACATAGTTAATCCCTTAATAATAAATGATAAATAATTTTCTGTAACCATAGAGCATAAATAAATTAAGAAAGACATAAGGATGTTATTTATAGTAACTTAATTCAACAACATTTACAAATAGTTGAAGAATTACCTTTAAGAACACCATACCCAAATATACTGTGATAGTTTGACTTCTTGGGAGTGAATTAATTCCAGCAAAGCTGAATGAAACCTTCACAGGGCCGTGAAGGTGAGCACTGAGTTATCAAAGAAATAAAGACTGTTTCATACATATCTACAGTTACTAGTGACCAGTCGTTATCCTGCAGCAGCCAAGCACTTCTCATATTTAGTTCTATCTTAGTTTAATGATACGGGGATGTAGATGACAAACTCAGTTAAAAAGTCATCTGACTACATCTGCAGCTAACCATTTCTTCGTTAGGTTTGAGATGAATTTGCTTGTACCTCATTTCGACAAACACGATTAGCATTTCCTGATACTTTTCCTATTTTCCTCGGTATTATATTCGGGGTTTATGGCGAGCTATTTGATTTTGTGGTTAGGATTAGAAATAGATACCAGAACTGCGGTGTTGGCCGAGCTATGCAAACTAAGAAACTCCTGAAATCTATTCTCGAAACCTGAAGCTAATGATGTAAGAAGAGGATGAACATGTGTCTATGAGACGCATTTAAGCGATTAAATTTATTCAATCACTAGCAATGTTGGAAGAAAGTTCCGTAAAAACAGCCTTCAGCAGCCTGTAGTCTATCGAATCCAGTTGCAATTGGCTAAATATCAAAGGTCAAATCTTCGCTAGTACTGAATTGTCGCCTTGAATGGAGTGTCGGATAAAATGCAAAGCAAAAGTTGTTATTCAACCTTAATGTCCCAGTCAATCCCTTTTTTTTCTCAGGTTAGGACAGCCTGATCATTAGTTCTTCAGACGAAACATATAAAACTGAACTGCTGATTGAACAGCAAACACAGCACAGCTTAATAAAACGTTGATTTCCGGCTTTTGTACCAGTCATTCTTTCTCAGAATTTTCACTACTCTCATGCTTTCGACATTCTTCGTGTCATCTTCCAGAATTTTTCCGCCAAACTTGAAATATGCGAGTAAGAAACGTGAGAAGTATTTTCTTCAGATTCCTTTGAGTTTCCATTATGCTTCAGCCATCACTGAGAGGTGCAGCCTCCAGGCCAGCACCTGCAGCTTCTATGTAGTCAGGGGGAGTTGCACATTTTTACTAAATCATTTCTTTGTATATGCATTAGTTTTGATTTGTTCTTGAACAAATTTTCAAAAATTTCCTGAATTTTAAAAAAATTTTTCTGAGTATACACAAAATTATCTAGCAAAGATGATCTGCCTGATCATATATACCTGTACTTCATCCAGTTCATCTGCACAAAGTTCCTTCTTTCCCTCCTTCTCCTCCTCCTCCCTCCTCCCCCTTCCGGGCTCCTTCCTTCCAGCCTTCCTCCAGGTTTTCAATAGGAAGGGCCCCTTCTGAGGTCCTCCTTCCTCCCTTCCCCTCCTTTTCCATCCTTTTCAATTATCGCAAATTCTTCCACTCTGTAATCCAAAAAAAAAAAAAATGGCTCTGAATTGGATTGCAACGCTGAGCACAGTGGAACCCAAAAAATCGAAGCTAATTTCCCCACTATTTTAGATAATGGACCTATCTATGCATATTTCAAGTTTGAAGTCATTTTTGGAAAGCTCCAGCTAGGTTTTGAAGAATGTCAAAACAGAAAATTGAAAATTGAAAAATTCTAGAAAGAATGACTACAGACATGTGAACATCGGAAATTGTTTATAGATGCTGTAAAAGAGTTGCTTACATTTTGTGTGAGAGAAATAAAACTAGCCTATATCCAATTTTTATGTCCATTTTTATGGGGTGGGCTGAAAATGTAGCCTGTCCTAGGCACCAATCCCTTTTTTCCTCAAATTAAAAACCTGTCTGTTAATTGAACTATGCTACCATTTTAACAAGTACCACTGAAAGGTCTTTTAGCACCTTTGAAGAGTAAATACTTGGCAAAGAAACACAATAAAACGAAACACAGGCCAATGGACTATGTAGATGAGTATTCATAGAATAAACTTATATGTAAAATGAACGAATTGAAACCAATGTAATTGCGGAATTCGCTGAAAATCCAAAGCGTCTAATGCTAGTTTATTTAATATTAGTTACCACTCAGACTTGTAATCGCTAACCCTAACATTACTTTACGTCTCTCAATTAGATATTTTTTTACCACCTCAAAAGACACATAAAAAAATTTTAATTAAAACTATTGTAGACTTGTTGTTTAGATTGGTCGAGAACCGAAATAACTTTTATATTATTATATTTTTATTAGCCTTTAAAAGGAAAAATCTGGAGTTTAATCAACCCACAAGCATCTATTCGAGACCAGTGAGCAGGACTCAACCTTTGCTAGCTCCTAAGTCAAATCCTGCGTACACACACACAGACACATACACACACACATAATAATATCACATATATATATATATATATATATATATATATATATATATATATATATATTTGATATATATATATATATATATATATATATATATATATATATATATATATATATATATATCACAACCTTTGCCCCCTAAATAAAATCCTGCCTACGCCCATATATATATTATTAGTATATATATATATATATATATATATATTATAAGTTATATATATATATATATATATATATATATATATATATATATATATATATATATATATATATATATATATATATATATATATAAACCTAGTTTATACAGAATCGATATTATAGTATAGAGCATATATATATGAGAAGAGTATATATATATATATATATATATTTGAAAGAAGAAGAAGAGTATATATATATATATATATATATAAATAGATATATTTGTATAAGAGATATTGTTAAATATATCTGTAGACATACGTACACAGTATAGGAAATATGTTTATATACTTGCTGAACAGAGATATAAAAGAGAGATATATATATATATATATAGTATATATAGTGTTGTGTGTATATATATATATATATATATTTTCCACTTATTAACTGCTCTAGGAAGGTTCAAGACCGTGTCAGCTGGGGCCGGCACTCTTCTGAATCTTCCCATCTTCCAAAAACCCATCTTCCTGCATAGTTCCTAGTATCCACAACTATTCTTTCTCAGTCACATCCTCCCCCTGAGTTTCGTCCTTCTTGTGGGTCTCCTCTCTGGTCTGCTCTTCTCCTGGCCTCCACTCTAATCCTTTGCTACTTCCTTCACCCTCCAGGTGTCCCCACCACCACTAGCTGCATCCATCTTATTCAAACATAGCCTTCACTCCAACCTCCTCCCTTGGCTCTTTCTTTCGTTTCTCTCTGTCTGTCTCTTTTCTAGTCTTTCCCATTATCGCTCTCAAAACGCACATCTCCGCCGACTGTATTCTACCATCCTCTCTTGTGGTCGTACTCCATGTCTCGCTCCCTATAGTAAAAATCAGTGTTAACACCTTCAAAGATCACCCTTTTCACCTCCACACCCATTTGTCTATCTTTCAGAATGGGATACACTGCTCTTACTGCTCCCCCATACTGAGCTATCCTATTTGTGATCTCTGTACATTTCCTTCCTCTCTTCCAAATACTCCACCCAAATATTTGCATTTCTCCACCATCTTATCTCAGTCCCCTCCACCTCTATTCGCAACTCTCTTCCTCCTTCTTCATTATTGATTCACTCATGCGATCTCCGTCTTTCTGCGTTTATAGTCAAGCCGGCCTCTCTCAGCCTGTTGACAAAAGTACATTATTTACTTTCAACCCGTCATCTCCTCTACTCTAGTCCGCCAAGTCATCAGTATATGCCAAGATTACCTTCAATCGATTCTCTCTCCACTTTCTTTTCATCACTACATCCAGATTATAACGGTACCACACAACAAGCGTTTCCTTGTTTAACCCTGTTATCACTCTCTGAACCATTCTATTCTCATATTCTGTTCTTGCGTCTTCACATTTGCTGATTCTGTATAAAACCTCTAGAGCTCCTCCCAACCTTCACCCACTATATTCTTCTTCCTCTCTGCACTTCCAGCCCTCCTGAGCACCTTCAACTGAAATCTTCTTCTCAGACCATGAAAGCTATATATATGCTCTCGTTTGTTGAATTCCCATACCTTTTCCAACGTGATTCTCAGAACGAACAAGTTAGATCCGTCGCTCCTGGCTCCTTCATATCCGTATGCTTTTCCAGTCTAAAGCCTCCTACCTATTCTGCTGTAACCTCTTTCTCTAAACACCTTCTCTTCCTTAAGAGTGTTTTTGCAGATGGTTCAACATGGAAATTCTCCTCTGTAGTTTTTACAGTCTCCTGTATCTCCTTTTCCCTTATTTGACTTTCCCCATCCTTTT
>JABUQX010140649.1:12500-15000 GCA_015478945.1 Trachelipus rathkii
GTTACTTAAAATACTTCGAATTTTTTTAATCATTTCCGTTACCACTGAAATTTATTTTTGGTAAAAAAAAGTAAAAATATATTTAAAAAAAAAAAAAATTCAAAACTGACCATTGGCTAAAACAGAAAAGGGCCTAATATATATATATATATATATATATATATATATATATATATATATATATTTATATATATATATATATATTATTTATTATATATATATATATATATATATATATATATATATATATATATATATATATATATATATATATATATATATATATATATATATATATATATATATATATATATATATATATATATATATATATATAAATATAAATATATATATATATATATAGGTTATAATTGGTTTAAACTATAACTTTTATTTAAACTATTAACCATCTAAACTACATACAATAGGTATTATATCTGCAACATTTTAGTGCGGAAATAAAAAAAAAAAATATATCTCAAAAACTACAATACCTACAGCGAAAGGAATACATTTTTGGAATCCTTGTAAAATTATAGTAAAGGAAAATAAAAATAAATAAATAAACAATATATATATATATATTTTAGAGCAGGATTATAGTATATATATATATTATTTGTAAAGGTAATTACCCTTGGAGTATTCTTTAGTTAATAGTGGGGACGTTTTCCATGTACCCCGTAGGGAGGGGGCGGAGGAACCCCTGCAGACATCCAAAACACAGGGGTGAACTAGGTCCATCTCAGTGTCCCGAGCGCCTGAGAGAGACCTGACTCCTTCCTATGGTAGCGTGGTATACCCTTTGATATTCTTTTAGTTAAAAGCAAAATTTAATAGAGTCTATTTATTTTAACGAGAATCCAATAAAAGGTCTCTAAATAGGCTCTTTAATCATATTTACTATAATTATTTTAACAATAATTTTTTTATTTTTTTTTTTTTTACATTTTCCTATGTAAAATTTTACTAGATTCCAAAAATGTATTCCTTTTTTCTGTAGGGAGCTATTGTTGTACTGGAGCTACACTAGTGAATTTTCCTTACTGTTTACTCTTTACGCACAAAATGTTGCCAGGATTCCAACAATGCATTCCTTTTCCCTGTAGCTATTGTAGTTTTATGAGTTTAGTCGAAACCAATCACCACTCAAATATATCTTTATATATGCTGTTAGTATATGATATATATGTGTTGTTATATATATATATATATATAGCAGTATATATATATATATATATATATATATATATATATATATATATATATATATATATAGTGGAACTCCAATAAGGTAGTTAACTGATATATATCGAACGAACAATGTAATCGATTTTTTAATGATTATTTCAATTCAATATGCGAAAAGGTTGGGCGAACACTTTTAAAATAAAGGAATACCAAAGATTAAATAGCAAAGATAGAGAGTCAGGGTCTTCGAACAGCGGGACGACGTGGGGGTCTCCGCCCTCTGTCCCTCCGTTGTCGGCTCGAGCCCTTTAATTGAGAATATTAAAAAGAAAATTATAAAAAAAAATGTCGCTTAGCAAGATAAATAAGAAGCACCTTATGGAAATTCTGGGGATGTTTCTATTGGAGGTTTAGCTAACACGTCACACTGCAGGGATGCACGAGCAGAGTTGTGTGATCTTCGATATCACGCCACGATATGTAACTTCCTTTTATAGGATTAGTGCCTATACATATATATATATATTTAGCAGCTTTATCAGACTATATATATATATATATATATATATATATATATATATATAAAAATATATATATATATATATATATATATATATATATATATATATATATATATATATATATAATGAGAATAAATGGGAATAAATGAATAAATATTTGAATGCTCTTTTTCTTGTAATAAGAAAAGTGATCTGCCTTCTGCTAAAGCATTCTTCAGTTATGTGAATGACCTTGTTAGTGTCCGGTTATGTGTGTGTTCGTTCGTTCCGCTATTTCGACTTCGCGTCCGTCGTTTATTGTCAATAGTTTATCTACCTATCCATCTTACCTTTTTATTACACTTTTTGTCGAGGTGAATATATAAGCTTAGGCACAAGTGGATTTGGAGTGACAAATTTTCTTAATGTATTCGATGAAAGTTTCATTTCTATCTACAAATTTAATGTCGAGTTGTGAAGCGCAAAAAGTTTAAAGATGCTTGATTTCTCAATTCATTCTCGTTCCGGATCTTATGTAAATATCGACTTGTGCAAAGTATTATAAGGGCTCGTCTGAACAACATTAAAAAAAAATAAAAAAAAAAAAGTTATACTTATTGAAGGTCAAAAGTTCATAAGTATTAATCCCTTTTAACATATTACATGAATGTTTAAATATCAGTCAATATCTGATAACTTAAATTTGGAAATGTGTATGCTTTACTCCAAACTTTAACTTTAGATTAACTTTAACTTAACTTTAACAACTTTAATTTAACTAAATAAATTTTATCTCACCTAAAAACAAA
>JABUQX010140650.1:0-2500 GCA_015478945.1 Trachelipus rathkii
ATTCATTCATTTTCAGTTGTTTTCCTGTCCAGAATCTAATAAACACTGAACAATTTGAAAAAATTAAATAAACATTACTTGTTCTTAATTCACATTTCAGATAAAAATTAAGAGATTATAATTCTAATATCTGAATTTGAAAGGAAAACAGATACCCATAAAACCAATTATATGCTAAAAGAGAGCTGTAGGAACAAATCGTGTCAAATAATTTTATAAATAATTATTTTGTTAATAATTATATATATAAATAAATAAATAAATAAATGAATTAATGAACTAGATGCTAACTGAATAATAATGTGCTTTTTTTTTTTTTTTTAGCTTAGTTTGATAATATAATTTAGCACTTTTCCTCCGTAGAAGTCCTTTAAAGAAGAAACTTTGCCTCCAAGGCCCCGTGTGCATTTTTGTAGCGAAGGTGTTTATGATTTCCTGTTGTATAAAGGTTGTAACATTTTTTTTTAAAGATTTAATTGATTTATTTAATTTAATGTATGAATTAAGAAATAGGGTAAATATGTATATCGTGTTCTATTATATATTCGAAAATTAAAGGTTTATTTTTGTCCTCCTTCTCCATTTGAAAATTGTGACTGATTGCCGATGACAGTTGAATCCGGCAACAATACAACTATAAAATATAGTAAATTTTAGAATAACTCTCTCTCTCTCTCTCTCTCTCTCTCTCTCTCTCTCTCTCTCTCTCTCTCTCTCTCTCTCTCTCTCTCTCTCTCTCTCTCTCTCTCTCTCTCTATTATCTCTTTTTTTATATATATATATATATCTCTCTCTCTATTTCTCTCTCTCTCTCTCTCTCCAATATATATATATATATATATATATATATATATATATATATATATATATATATATATATATATATATATATATATATATATATATATATATATATATATATATATATTAAATAATTTTTTTATTTTTTTTTTTTTAAAAAAAATTTGTTTTTTAATTTTGGAGGAGGCTTTGTGGAAAAAATCCTCAAAATAGGCAAAATAAGAATAAGGTTTCTTTTACGTTGCCATGTCAACCAGTGTTTTGAAAGCATTATAATTATGCTTTCTTGGAGGAACAAATCGAAATTCCTCCAGTCAATGATCCTTATGAAAATAATGTTTCGCAAGAGAATAAATGATCTTAATGTAAAATTAGCGTTCTTGTATAACATTTTATACCTTTATTTTAATAGTAATCAATAGTAAATTGAATTCTTTTATTACATTACTTCCACCTCTCTCTCCTGCCTCCCTCTATTTGTCTCTTATTTAATCTTCCATTATCCATATATATATATATATACTCCTCCTCTTTCTCATATATATATATATATACTCTGCACTCATATTATCTCTTTTATTTAATATGCTATTCAAATGTGCTGACATTTCATTTCACTCACAAAATAAAATTGTCAAAGATATTCAAGATTTGACCGTGCCCTCTCTGCCTCCTCTTTCTCCTCTCTCATCTCTCTCTCCTCCTCCTTCTCTCATAACTCTTTCACTCTGCTCATGTAATATGTATGTTAGTTCGTTGAATAAAGAATAAAATGTTCATAATAGTTTATAATTTCTGTTTACTATTTATTTTTACTTAAAATAAAAATTCAGTTATCTTTTAAAAACAGAATGATTGATAGCTTCCTCTTTTATATTGAGTACCTATAATGAGCACTCATTAAGGGCAGTTCTTTTATGACGAGCACTTATTAAGTCTAGTTCTTTTATAATGAGCACTCATTAAGGGTTGTTCTTTTATGAGCACTCATTAAGTGCAATTCTTTTATGATGAGCACTCATTAAGGGCAGTTATTTTGGGGTGACACTCATTAGGGCAGTTATTTTAGGATGGGCACTCATTTGAGGGCAGTTCTTTTAGGATGAGCACTCATTAAGGGCAGTTATTTTAGGATGAGCACTCATTATGGGCAGTTATTTTAGGATGGGCACTCATTAAGGGCAGTTCTTTTGGGATGAGGACTCATTAAGGGTAGTTATTTTAGGATGAGCACTCATTAAGGGCAGTTCTTTTATAATGAGCACTCATTAAGGGCAGTTCCTTTAGGATGAGCACTCATTAAGGGCAGTTCTTTTAGGATGAGCACTCATTATGGGCAGTTCTTTTAGGATGAGCTCTCATTAAGGGCAGTTCTTTTAGGATGAGCACTCACTAAGGGAAGTTCTTTTAGGATGAGAACTCATTACTGGGCAGTTCTTTTTAGGATGAACACTCATTAAGGGAAGTTTTATGTATGAGTACTACAAAGGCCGTTCTTTCAATTTTTCCTCCCTTGTTGAAGTGAAAAGTATGTTTTAAGTATTTTCATAATAGAGATATATCTTTCTTGAGAGTACGTTGTGAGTTAAATAGATTCTAAAATCCTTAACAATCCATATGTGACTGCATGGATGAAACATATTTACAAAATCGCAAAAATTTTGCTTGATAGCGAAGAAATGGCTTTATTAAGCTTGGT
>JABUQX010140650.1:7500-10887 GCA_015478945.1 Trachelipus rathkii
AGTTTTTTTTTTTTTTTACCAGTAATTACCCAGATTAAATAGCAAAGATTTTTAAAGAAAAAGGAATTAGCTCAGCAAGAAAGAAGGACTTCTGTCCCCTGTCTCGTCGGCTCGGAGCCCCTTAAAAATAAATATATATATATAAAAAAAAAAAATAATAAATATATAAAATTAATTGAAAGCAACTGTGGAAACTTTTGCGATCTTTCTATTGGGGTTTTAGCTAACACGTGACACTGCTGGGCTGCACGAGCAGATTTCTGCGATTGTCGATATTATGACATTTTTTGTAACTACCTTTTAAAGGAGAAGTGCCTATATATATATATTATAGTATAGTATATATATATATATATATATATATATATATATATATATATATATATATATATATATATATATATATATATATATATATATATATATATATATATATATATATAATATAATTTTTTATTTTTTTTATTTTCTGTATTATAATATATTTTTAAAGAATGAATTATTAAAATTGCATAAATTTATTTGAAAGTCTTAACAATGGTCTTCATAAGATGTTTATTAACGTTAGCTTTCGGTCCTTAATTCCTGGACCCTCTTTCGGACGTAGTTATTTGAAGACTAAATGAAATTAATAAAATTTTACAATGTTATATAAAACTGTTGAAATATGAAAGGATGTTTAGATTTAAGTAAATTTTGCTTTGATATATTTGAAAAATGGTGTGGTGGTAAGAATGTTGTTAAGTGTGGGATTGAACGTATATTCTCCTTTTTGTAAGTTAAAGTTGGGAAGGTTTTGTATACATAGTGATTCTATGAGTTTACGTTTGGTTGGGTCTAGTACCTTTAAGATGGGGCACGAATCATTAATATTAATGTTATGATTGAGACTAGATCTATGTGAGGTGAGAGCAGAGTTTTGAGAGTCGTAAGAAAGATCGTGTTTATGTTGATAGAGTCTTCTTTTGAAATCATTAGTTTCACCTATGTAATGGGAGGGGCATTGGTGGCAGGGGATTTTGTATATGCATTGTGAGATGTTATTTTGTAAGTGAGTTGGTGGTTTGAAAATTCTTTTGAGAGATGAGGTGTTAGAGGAAGTTAGTCTTAATGATGAGGGCAAAGTTTTAAGGATTTGTTTATGTGGTAAGTGCGGAATGGGTAGGTAGGTGAGGGAGTGTGTGTTAGTCACAGTGGTAGGGTTGTAGAATTTGTTTTTTGCTTTTTTAAGTGAGCCTTTAATAGTGTAGGTAGGGTAAGAGAGTTTCTTGAAAGTATTGAAGATGTTTCATTATGTAGAAGAGTAGGAGAACAGATGCGTAGAGCTCTTAAGAAAAGAGCGGATAGAACACCAAATTTAATATGTTTTGAATGTGTGGAGTACCAATGTATGTAAGAAGGGTTGGAAGTAGGTTTACGGTATACGCTAAAGAGTAGGGTAGGACTGTTGTTCCAAGAGAGGAGGGTATCAAGGAATGGTAGTGTGTTCCATTGTAAATTTTATATTAGGGTGGATGGAGTTTATGTAGTCTAGAATGAGAGTTGGGTTGGTGGTTAAGGGAGTGGAGATAAAAATATCATCCACATAGCGAAGCCATGTGGTGTTGGACAGAAGGGGGTGGTTAAGTAAGGAAAAGCGTTCTAATAATTCCATAAATATGTTACTAAGAATTGGGGAGAGGGGAGATCCCATGCTTAGTCCAGAATTTTGTTTGTAGTAGGTGTTGTTAAAATGGAAAAAATTGTGTTCAAGGGTGAATAAGATTAGTTGTTTGAGAAGAGGGAAAGGGTGAGCAAGGTTGTAGTTGTTTTCGTTAAAGAACATAGATTTTTATTTTTTTATATATCTAAACACTATATATATATATATATATATATATATATATATATATATATATATATATATATATATATATATAGTTATATATATATATATAGTATATATATATATATATATATGGTCAGCATCCCGAAAAGTTCAGGAAAACTATAACATATACACGAAAATAAATATCATTTTATTAATCGGGAGACATTTTACCGGAAATTAAAAATAAAAATAACGCTTTTTAAAAATTAAAATTGTTAAAATTGTTAAAAAATTACATTTTTTATAAATCAAAGATGCGGCTTTCTCCTGAGTGAGACGAAGTTGCCACTTTAATTTTTTTCTTTTCACTCAAAGAAGATCCCATGGGTAAACAAGAACGATAGAGAGAGTCGGGGTTTCTCGGCCTACCGGATGGACGACGGGGGGGACTTTGTCCCCCTCTGTCCCTCCGTCGGCTCGAACCCCTAAAAGGATATAAAAAGAAAAATTTTCTCCCTTTGCGTAAATAAAGCGGTATTTGGCAACTTTTTCTCTCGAGACAATGCAGCTTTCAAGGTCAATTAGAGCATGCACTGAAGATTTTTACTAATATTAATAAGGAGTTATTAATAAATATTAGAATAAAATAAATTTTTTTTAATTTTCTTAGATGAAATTACTTCCTAAAATCATATTTATTTCCAAAAAGCTGTTAAAGATTTTTGGTTACATGCGTGATGATTTCGTGAGGTTGGCCTATATATATATATATATATATATATATATATATATATATATATATATATATATATATATATATATATATATATATATATATATATATATATATATATATATATATATATATATATATATATATATGAACTGATTTTCCATTTTCTATAATCATTAAAATAACGAATATATATAAAAAGAAAGCATTGATGTTTTTATATTTTGCGCTTCAAAAGGTTAATGAGTTCTGTATGTAGATTTAATAATTTTTAGTTTTTTGTATTTGATTTTGTTTCATTATCCATTAAAAATTGTTCAAAAGAAGTGAAATATATCATATCAGCTTTAAAGGGGGAAAAAAATAATAATAATAATAATAATAATAATAATAATAATAATAATAATAATAATAATAATAATAATAATAATAATAATAATAATAATAATAATAATAATATTAATAATAATAATAATAATAATAATAATAATAATAATAATAATTTTAATAATGATAATACACCACAAATTAGCATTTCTCACACACATAATAATAATAATAATAATAATAATAATAATAATAATAATAAATTAATATTATTATTATTATTATTATTATTATTATTATTATTATTATTATTATTATTATTATTATTATTATTATTATTATTATTATTATTTATTATTATTAGATAATATATAATCTAAAAATTATTAATAATAATAATACACACACACACACACACACAATAATAATTGAAGCGGCGCACGGTAAACGCGAAAGTGTTTACCGATAAATGCGAAAACGGCTAAACACCCAAACGATCTGAAATCAAAGTAATAAC
>JABUQX010140652.1:0-10000 GCA_015478945.1 Trachelipus rathkii
ATCTTCGTCACTAAGAACAGTTTTCACATTGTTGACAATAACTAATCTCTCATTCCTACTTTCAGATGTTAAGTCCTTCAAATCACCATAATAATAATAAACGTCACATAATGTATTTCAAGTTTTTATCTGGTTGCAATGATCTAATATCAAGGAGAAATATTTTCCCCAAAACAGTTACCCTAAGAAATTTGTTCCCTCGACGAGCCATTCAGTCTCCTTTCCTCTTCGATATTTTCAATGGTGATCTGCAAATTTCAATCCCCAAAGTAGAACAGTAGATTTAAAAAAAAAACTAAACAATCAGAATTTTAGAGAATGAAAACATAGTTAATTTACTTGGGAAAGATATCTGTCTACTTTGATCTTTTGTCGATGTTCTCTAGTTTATACCAGTCGGTCCACTTTTACTTTGGAGTAGTTTTAGAGTCTTTTGCCTCTTCTGATTTAAATTTACATGTTTATTTTGGGGTATTTAATAAGAGGTTTGTTGCATGTTACATGCTTGTTGAAAATAAAGATTTTTTAAAACAAAAAGGTTTTCGAAACACTTTTAGCACTTTGTATATGGAATGATCTGAGTAAAAGTTCTTCCCAGGCAATTCTTGTAAATGGCACATATATGTGGACGAAGTGTATGTTATATTTCCCTTGAGCATATCTCCGAAATATATTGTAAGCTTAATAGTTAGGTACCCTCGATTAAATTAAGTGGGAAAAGATTTTTTTCTCTCGATTTGATCGTCATAAATGGAGCAATAATTTTCATCATTTTAGATCATATAGAAATTCAATTTGGTTATTGTATGCATTGGTTCTCCATACATTCTCTTAATGTATGGGAAACTTTTCTGTTGCGGTAGTTTTGTGTTCATATAGGTTATGGAGGCCCAACTTTTTAATGGGTGAAATTATTAGATTTTAAAAATATTCTTAGAGATTTATGATACTCTTTATCTTTTATTGGAAGATAGTTTTCTTGCCAGTTTCATGAGCGATATTTAATATCAATATTTTTGTGTTTCTCTTGTAATCAAATAAAAGAGTAAAATCATCATTTAAAGATATAAATTTAACTCCCACATATAGTTGCTTAATTTATAAAAAGTTCTTAAAAGTTGCAAAACCCAGGAATTAGAATGGGGAGTTGGAGTATTTAGCATTGCATATGTGAATTGTGATAAGGTTTATATTGGAATGAATGCAGATATAACGAGAGGAATATATTAGCATGAGCACAGCTTGGGAAAATGGCGCAATAAGTATAAAATAATACAATTGACTTAAACATTTCTTCAATATTGAATTATGAGATTAAGAAAAATATTTTTCAAACTAATAAAAACAATTTTAATGCAATTATTTAATAGAAATGCATAGATAATATGATTAACATAATTAGGTTACGGTAAGAATTATAAAAGATATTTGTCATTTTGGCAATTTGATCAAGTTGCTAGATTTTTTATTTTTTAAATTTTAACAGTTTTAACCGAAGATCTAAATAAGGAACTCCAATTGTTAGGTTTAGCTCGTCCGCTTATTTAAATTTTAACTTCAATTTTTTTCCTCACACACACACACACACACGCACGCACACCACTCTTTCTCTCTCTCTCTCTCTCTCTCTCCTCTCTCTCTCCTCCTCTCTCTCCTCTCTCTCACTCCTCCTCCTCTTTCTCACTCTCATATATATGGATGAAAAAACCTAAAACTCACGTAATGCAAATTTATACAGAATTCACATCCCCTTTGGGGTTATAAAATGAAGAATAGAAGCTAATTAATTTTAATTGTAAATTCACATGGAAATAAAGAAAAAACAACACTACACAGATAGTGGTTAAACGTCGAGCTTTCATGCTCGTACTCGAGACACTTCGTCGGGACAACTGAATTATACAAAATTTAATTATTACAATTTTAGCTACTTTTAAATTTGGCTCCTTGGTAACTATTTTCTTTGGGTGGATAGAATGCTTTACCAATGCTATATTTTTGAGAATTTTGCCGAAGGACGTTGATCCTTTCAAGTATCTATGAATTGTTTCGTCTAGCTGAATTTCACCTTGTTGTTGATTAAAGTTGTTACTGTTCTTGATGATGAAGGATTCATAAATTTTTCTATTTTCTGTGTTTTGAATGTGTTTTTTATGATGGTGGCGTTGTTTATATTAATTGTGTGATTGTTAATTTGTCTATGCTTTACTACGGAGGAGGATTGTTTATCATCCTTTAAATCGCTTTTGTGTTGTTTTAATCTAATATCGAAATTATTGGACACTATATTTATTGTTGTTAGGCAAGTATTACAAGGCATCATACAGGTATACATTCCATTCTCTCTCTCTCTCTCTCTCTCTCTCTCTCTCTCTCTCTCTCCTTCTGCTCTTTCCTCTTTCTTTGATTGTGCCTTATATATATATGTATGTATGTGTGTATGTATGTGTGTGCCTCTCTCCTGCTCTTTCTCTCTATATATATATATATATATAATATATATATAATCAATTAGGATTGAAATAAAACTCATTAAATTTTACTAACATTTAATAGGAACACATTTGGCTTTCCTATTTTACCTCAAATATTACATTAAATCACTAAGTAATAAAAGGAATTATTTATTAATTATTATTGAAAGCACTTTGAATAATCAGCTTCATATTGTGGTTCTCTCTCTCTCTCTCTCTCTCTCTCTCTCTCTCTCTCTCTCTCTCTCTCTCTCTCTCTCTCTCTCTCTCTCTCTCTCTCTCTCCTTTTTCTTTTTATCTTTTCTTTCTCTTCCTTTTTTTCTTATCTTTTTTCTTTCCTTTTTTCTTTTATCTTTTTCTCTTCTCTCTCTCTCTTCTTTTCTCTTATCTTTCTCTCTCTTCCTTTTTTCGTTATCTTTCTTCTATCTCTTCCTTTTTTGTTCTCTTTCTCTCTCTTCCTTTCTTTTTCTTCTCTCTCTCTCTCTCTCCTCTCTCTCTCTCTCTCTCTCTCTCTCTCTCTCTCTCTCTCTCTCTCTCCAGTTTCATTGGAATTCGCTCATGTCTAGCTAAAACTGTGTATAAAAAAATTATTTCATACATGATTATCCTTATCATATATTAATGATTCTTCCTTTGAATTGAAATGAAATATATATATATATATATGTATATGTATGTATGTATATAATATGTAATATGTAATAATATATGTATAGTCGATCAGGATCGGATCAAATCCGATCAAGAGAGGAGAGAGATAGAGATAATCTGATAATTTGATCGAGAGAGAGATAGAGAGAGAAATCAGGGTTTGATAGAGAGAGATAGATGCAATCAGATAGTTTGATAAGGTAGAGAGATAAATATAGACGATCAGATAGTTTAATAGAGATAAATACAGAAAAGACAGACAATCGATAGTTTGATAGAGAGAGACAGATACAGGCAGACACTGATAATCAGGCAGCTAGATAGTTGGAGATGGATAAGCAGATTATTTGATAGATTAATATATGCAGACTGACAGACAGATAATCAGATAGTTTGATAGAAAGTGTGAGAGTGGGTTTTCATGAGCGAGTGTAATTGTTCGCTTATCCCTTTGCAATAGGGTCTTTTTTTATGTAATGGCAGGTTTTAAACTTGATTAGAAATTGCTAAGCTTAATAAAGGTACTATGTTTACTTAAATTAAAATAGTTTAAATAATAATAAATGTAAACTAAATGTTTGAAAATACATTTAATATAAAGAAGATTGAATTATATATATATATATATATATATATATATATATATATATATATATATATATATATATATATATATATATATTTTTAGAGATAGAAATATTTACATATATATACTATATATATACTGTATATTGTCTTCTGGTGGGATAGGCTGGAACAACTCCACATACACTCTACGAGAGAGAGAGAGAGAGAGAGAGAGAGAGAGAGAGAGAGACAGAGACAGACAGACAAAGACAGAGACAGAGTTCAATATTAAGAACAGGGGAAATGTTTGAAATTTGAAATTTACAAACAATTTTAGTTAATAACTTCACTTTATCTCGAAGAGTTTACCAGTCAGTTACAAACATTGCAATATTACATAGTTATTGAAAATATTCGGCACACCCTAGCAAAGTGTAGTAATTAATCACAGTAGTTGTATTAACTTATCATAGTAGTTGAAGTTGCTCAGAATTACTTTCGCATTGATATTAAAAGAAGAAAAATATGAAGCTAGATAATAAGTTGATATGAATTGAAATTTACAGACGACAGGATGAGCAGTTCTTTAACCCTAGAATGGTGACATGGGATCTTTAGTACCCCACACACCTGCTCATTTTTACTCTCCCATTCATAACTTTTAAGTTTCAAATAGTGCATCTGTTTCATTAATACTTAGATTTAATTATTATATCCTTTGGCGGGCATAATTTCTGAAATTCATAACTTTATTTTTATGGCAAGGAAACTTATGACAAATTTATTTACAATTTATAGATTTCATTATATTTTTATTATTCATTCATTGCGTTTCCATTTCATCCACCATCCACTTCCATTATTCATCTCTCTCTCTCTCTCTCTCTCTCTCTCTCTTTCCTCTCTCTTTCTATACTCTCTTTCTCATATATATATATATATACTATATATATATATATATATATATATATATATATATATATATATATATATATATATATGAACAATTCGTAAATGAAATTAGAAACTAAATTAAATTATTTTATTTAAAATTTTTATCTTTCTAAGTATTTTATTTCTATTTTTAATTTCTATTCATAAACTTCCAATAAATAAAAAAACTAACAAATTATTTTCTTCCTCAAACATATTTATATTAACTTTTTAAAGTTCTTTCGTTTCATTAATAATTAGATTTACTTATATAATTAAATAATTAAATAGACTGAGACATAGCCTGCAATAACCATGAAGACATAGCCCACAATAACCATTACAATTGAATTTGGATAATGATTGTGATCAGTGAAGAGGTAAAGGATACAGCCTACAATTACAATTGTATTTGGATATTGATTGAGATCAGTGAAGAGGGAATTGACATAGCCTACAATTGCAATTGCATTTGAACATTGATTGAGATCAGTGAAGAGAAGGAAATGACATAGCCTACAATTAAAATTGTATTTGAACATCTGAATTAATTCAGGGAATATATAAAATGCTTAAAAACCATGCCTACCTTCCTTCCATCCTCCCTTCTTTATTTTCTTTTAATATATTTCATTCTCTCTCTCTCTCTCTCTCTCCTCTCTCTCTCTCTCTCTTTTTCTCTCTTTCTCTCTCTTTGTCATATATATATATATATATATGCTCTTTCTCTTTCTCTCATATATATATATTAGTCCTCTCTCTCTCCATTCCGTCCATCCCTCTCCCTCCCTTTCACAATCTTCATCTCTCTCTCTCCTCTCTCTCCTCTCCTCCTCCTCTCTCTCTCTCTCTCTCAATGTTTGTGTCTACTATCTTCATTGTGTAATTTCTTCACTCTCTCTCTCTCCTCTCTCTCTCTTTCTCTCCTCTCTCTCTCTCTCTCCTCCTCTCCTCATATATATATATATCTCTCTCAAAATAAAATATAACAACAAAAAGTGTCTAATTGATAATGTATTATAAAACATATTTAGAATGGCATTTTCCTTCACTAATTTATGTATGTATATGTATATATACTCTATATACTTTTTCTATATATATATATATATCTTCACTTATGTTTATTTATATATCACTATATATATATATAAATATATCTTCTCTAACAGCTCATATAAGGACATAAATCTGATACTTATCTTAAACCCTCCACCTCAACCCTTGCTCTTACTATGTAATTAAAAAATAATTTTAGGAAACTGAAAAGGACCTGAAAAATCTAAATATATTTTTAAAAAGATTTAAATATATATATATATATATATATATATATATATATATATATATATATATATATATATATATATATATCATTATACATTTGAAAATACTTCAATGTACAGAGCTGACTTGATTTTAGGATTTCAAGATTTTAGCAAGTAAATGTATAAGGTTAATAGGTGGCATTATCCCCAATATATATATATATATATATATATATCTATATATATATCTTTCTATATGCTCATATATATATATCTCACTACTATATATATATATATATATATATATATATATATACTTTCTATATATATATATATATATATATATATATATATATATATATATATATATACTATATATATATACTCTCTTGAGTATCAATTATTAATAATATATAATAAGAATAAAAAGTACCCTGTCGTTATCATAAGCATCCTTAATAATTTGCATAGCTTTTTCACTATCATTACGGAAAAATGTTAAAAATCTTGCATATTTAACTGCAATGCTGGAATATGCACTCATGTTATCCTTGTCATGGAATTTTTCAAGACATTTCAAGTATATATTCTCTGCGGCATCGAGGTTTCCTCTGCGTCGCTCAACCGCTACTGACATCATGTATACTTCCAAGCATAAGTCCATGTTTTCACTGACATTATTGAGAATTTGTAGGGCAGTATCGCTTTTCCCTGTTCAAATAAAAATTTAATACAAAGATATTGATAACTATTTTAAAAAGAAAACAAGTTCCAATTATTTATTTAAATCTATGCAACCTAACGTGTATTATATACTTAACATATATATATATATATATATATATATATATATATATATATATATATATATATATATATATATATATATATATATATATATATATATATATATATATATATATATATATAACAAAATTTCAAAATTTTGTAGCTACGAGCGCTGTTGCACAATTTTGTTCGAAAACGTAAATTGTCACAAAACTTTGACTTCGGCTACATTCTTTTACACATAATTAAGAAGACCCTTATATTGTGTGACAGACAAGCCCGAATTACGAACATTCGCCAAAAATGACCCATTCACGTATTGTCTTAAAAAGTTGAAGGTTCGGCAAATATCGAATGCATATAGCCGCCTTAACTCTCATTTTAAATACTGATATGTTGTCGAGTCCTTTCGTATATCTGTAGATAATTGTCTATCTGAAGATAACTGGCAAACCTTACTATTTTATTCAAGGCCTATTTGTATTATCCGCGACATTTTTGGTAACGTTTAACATATATGAACGAACGGAGAAAGCTACATTTTATTATTATAATTAATATTATTATTATTATTATTCTAGCAGACTATTCATACGTAGCAAAATAAATTAATATTGATTGCTAATTTTTTAATTATTAGACTGTAAAAACTTTCAACTGGTAACCTATCTTTAACTTACAAATTTTTAATAATTTTGAACTCTGTGTGTTTTTTTTTATTCAATTCAAATATAATTACGCCTCTCTATATATATATATCTCTCTCTCTCCATATATAATATATATATATATATATATATATATATATATATATATATATCTTGTCCATTATTAATTTAAATCTAATTACTTAAATTATGAGTATTGCTAAAATCTAAGAATTTTTTCTAATCTAATTTTAAAATGAAAAGAATCTTAATTATATAAAATAGAAATCGTGGGACCATATTACATACATTATTATTTCTTAAAAATATAATTGTAATTTAATATTGATAATAATAATGAATAACAAAATAAATATTATGATTTTGCAGATTTCTCTTAAAAACAAAGCAAATAGGGAGGGTCTTTTATTATAATAGTTCTAATTCTTAGATTATATATATATATATATATATATATATATATATATATATATATATATATATATATATATATATATATATATATATATATATATATATATATATATATATATATGAGCTTGTTTTCTTAACAGATGCGATTGTATCTAAACAGTTATTAAATATTTAAATGTAAAATGTTGTCGACAAATTTACTCTAACTGACCCAAATTCATACACATAAATAATTTTAATCTCTAACTAAATATGCCTAATTTAATTTATTTCCAATTTATTTGGTTACTATTCTATATATATATATATATATAAATAAATATATATATATTTTAATATATATATATATATATATATATATATATATATATATATATATATATCTATATATATGCTCTTTCTCTCTCATATATATATATATATATATATATATATATATATATATATATATTCTTCTTATCTTCATTTTCCTCTTTTCCCAAGACTGGGATAAGGTGCGTGACAAGCATCGGAAGAGAAAAGAGTAGAAGAAATATGACACAAGTCGACAAGAAACAGCCTTACCGCCCCTCAATACCTATTTCTTGAGAACTCGTCGCAGTCAGAAAAATCCACCCTAGAGCTTCACGGGACCGCCGCGGACCCTCTCACTATGGCGTATCGTCAAGTGTAGGGTTCTCCCCTGGCCCAGGTGGGCATATGCCTCACAAAACCCGACACTTTCCCTCCCTTCTCACCTCCATTTCTCTGAACATTCCATTCCACCGGCTCAATCCAATTTTCTTCCAGTCTCCCCAGCCAGTCGATTCCTCCATCATACATCCGCATAGCCAACCGACTGTCATTCATCCTTTCCATGACCAGACCATCTTAATATGCTCATTTATTCTCTCATTTACCTTTCTTCACACCACATAACTTTCTAATGCGTTCATTCCTCATTTTATCCAATTCTTCTCACATACACCCCTAAAGTTGTCCATCTGAACACATTGAACTTTAGATCATATCTTATTCCAGACCATAGATCCTCTACTATACATTAACACAGGTAACATACCCTCATGTAAGACCTAGCACTCAAGACTTGAATCCCTTGCATTCACAAACTGATTTAATTGCTCTATTCTTATCCATTCCCCTTCCTTCCATTCCATTATCCCCTCCTGTTCCATTCCATCCATTCCATCCATTCCTTCCACTAAATCCATTCCTCTCTCTCTTTCCTCTCTTTCTCTCTCTTTCTCTCTTTCATATATATATATATATATATATATATATTCCTCTCTCTCTCTCTCTCTCTCTCCTCCTCTTTCTCATTGCTCATATATGCTCTTCTCTTTGATCCACACTCTCCTCATATATATATATATATATATGGAGTGCTGAGATCCAATCACGTCCGTCAGGGCACTCTGAACGAATCAGGTCCAAATATGACCTGCTCGCTAACGGGCAATAGCTAGGACAGGATGGATCTTTCAAACCAATGCCCTGAAAATCCTAGAAGCAGCCTCGGAACCACGCAGAACTCATGGATTAAGACTTAGGAAACGAAAAAGGACAACGATTACGGATACACTTTTAAAAAGATTAAATTGTACACATAGAGGAGGAAATCAATGAAGATGAAGGCCAGACTGATAGATGTGATGGGGATGTCGGAGATGAGGGTGGAAGGGGAGGAAAGTGGGCAGAAATTTGGTCGGAGGATATGTGTTGGCTTACAGGAGAGTTGACGCTTGAGAATAAAGCTTTATGTCGTTTTCTTTTTTTACCAAAGTTACACCTTTCATACAGGAGTAAGAGGAATAAATGGGAGTTTGATCATAACCACATTCAAATTAATAGGAAAAAAAAAAATACCATTTATATCAGGTATATGCTCCGCAACAGGGGCATCCAGAGGAGGAGAAGGAGAGATTCATGGATTTGGCAGAGGAGAGTGTGGAGGTGAAGACAACATGCTGCATCTACTGATGGGTGATTTTATTGACAGTGGGTGTGGAAAGAAATGAGAGGTGGAGAGGATATTGGGTCCACATGGAGAAAACGAGAGAAATCCAGAGGGAGAGACTCATAGGATTATGTATGAGAAGGAATTTAAAATTATGAATGCGTTTTTTTCAAACATAGAAGAATCTCACAAGTTCATGAGATATAGATGGAGACTAAACACCGAAAGTTTGGACCAAAAATCCAATATCGATTATTCCATAGTGTCGGATTACAGGAC
>JABUQX010140652.1:15000-21081 GCA_015478945.1 Trachelipus rathkii
ACTCATATATATATATATATATATATATATATATATATATATATATATATATATACTCTTCTTTCTATATATATATGTGAGTAAATTGAACCTTTCTGACCTTCTATATTCGATATATCAGGTGGAATGCTCTATATATATATATATATATATATATATATATATATATATATATATATATATATAGATAGATAGATAGATAGATAGATAGATAGATAGATAGATAGATAGATAGATAAAATTGAACCTTTCGTCTGAACTTCGATATTCGATATATCTAGTCTTGAAATATATATATATATATATATATATATATATATATATATATATATATATATATATATATATATATATATATATATATATATATATATATATATATATATATATATATACTCTTTATATATATATATATATATATATTATAATTACCTCTTCGTCTTCAGCTTTCGATTCTATTCTTGCCGACCTGGATGGGATTTCAAGGTGGGGCGCCAACCTTGTGGAATTCAGCTCTTTGAAAACCCAACTACTCTTACTCTCAAAGACGCCTCCTAACTTTATAATTTGCTTCGATGGTTCTAATGTCTCACCTGGGAACAATATAAGTATTCTTGGTCTGAACATAAACAAAAATTGTTTTGGAATCTCATATCCCAACGTTTGCTAAGGTGGCCTCAAGGGCTGGGAGTTCTGTTCAGGTTATTCATTTTTTCTTCTGCATAGCTACTCCATTTTATATAAGACTTTATTCGCCCTTGTTTGAAGTACTATTCTCACATCTGGGGGGACTCCGGCTCCACCCTTCTATTGGATAGAGTTGTCTAAGCTAAGAGACTAATAAGCTGTCCCCTACTTTCAAACTCTCTTGCCACTCATCTCTACGACGTGACTTTGGAGCATATCTCTTTCTATAAATACTACAACGGTAGATGCTCAGGGGAGTTGGCCGCTCGCATTCCACCTCCATTGCGTTGCCCTCGTAATACAAGGGGTGCCATGCTCTCGTATGAATTTTGCGTGAGCATTGATAATCCCAGACTCGTTACGTGGGCCTCCTTCTTTCCAGCCATTACTGTTTGAGAACTCCTTGCCATCTTCTGTTTTCCAACTGTATTTAATCTTCTTCTCTTTAAAGATCACTGTGGTCAGCTGTTGAGATTTGCGTTAGGCTTGGGCTTGAGTGGAAGTTTTCTTTTTTATTTTATTTCCACCCCCTCCTTGAAAGGGGCCTAGCCCGTGAGTGATGGTAATCTGTAAAAAAAAAAAGTTTCCGCTTAAAGAAAAACTAAATTAAGTTAATGTTTGAACGAAGAACGAAATACAATGTATGACTTTGAAAAAATAACGTTCTGTATATGATAAACTAGGATTCGGCAATGTGTACATTGTTTGTCTGTTATTATTTTCATAGGGATATGTACATCACATTAGTGTACTTTGATAGGTGGATAATTTGTCAATAGTTATCAATTATTCATAGTTCAGTAGGTTTAGAGCTGGAAGGCTATACTAGTTTGTTAGAATGCAAGTTTTGTCAAATAGTACTGTAAGTTATTAACGACATGTTTGAAACGTAGTTAGGTTAAGTTTTGTTGAGTAATGTTAGATTTGGTAGAGAACTTTGTTAATGTCATCATTTATTCATTGTTCAAAATGTTGGTACCTTTGATAGGTATGTAGGACACTTTGTTAATTTAGTATTTATTCATAGTTTAGTAATTTAGATATGTTGGGTGATGTTCAATCTCGGTATGTTATGATAATTACTAAGTTACTTTTGTTACTGATAGGGATTGTAATTTTGTCAACAGTAATGATTTGTTGGAAATCCATTTTATATTAACGGTATTGATTTGTAGGGAACTTGAGAAACATTGGCATTTATTTATAGTTCCATATGATTGATACACTGCAGGATGTGGTCAGGTTGCATGGCTATGTCAATTATTGTTATGTAATCTGGATTGATAATAATGACTTAGTCTTGTCAATGATAGTCTTTTTATTCATAACACAATGTAACAAAATGTTTCTTCTGATTTTTCTTTTGTTTTTTTATTCCGTTTTTATGTATTATTCAAATATGTTTTAGTTTTCTCTGGCATCGACTGTTTTTGTGTTACGACGGCTTAGGAAGTATTTATTGGCATCCATTTTATGGTGGTTACAGTTACAAAAAAAATTTTGGTTTCTTCTGATTTTTTATTGTTTTTTATTCAGTTTCTTATGTAGATTTCAAAATATGTTTTAGTTTTCTATAGTTTTGTGTTACGACGGCAGGAGGTATTTATTGGCATCTCATTTTGTATGGTGAGTTTACCGTTACACAAAAAAAAAAAAAAAAATAAATAAATAAATGTTTTCTTCTGATTTTTTTTATTGTTTTTTATTCAGTTTTATGCAGATTCCAAATATGTTTTTAGTTTTTTTCTCAGAGTATTTACCATTTTATGTTACGACGGCAGGAAGTATTTATTAGCATCTCATTTTGTATGGTGGTTACCGTTACAAAAAAAAATAAATAAATAAATGTTTCTTCTGATTTTTTTTATTGTTTTATTCAGTTTTATGCAGATTCAAATATGTTTTTAGTTTTTCTCCTAATTATTTACCATTTTTGTGTTACGACGGCTTGAAAAAGCATTTATTGGCATCTCATTTTGTATATTGGTGTGTTTACCGTTACAAAAAAAAATAATTTTTTTGTTTCTTCTGATTTTATTGTTTTTTATTCAGTGTTTTGCAGATTCCAAATATGTTTTAGTTTTCATCTAGCATCAATCGTTTTTTTGTGTTACGATGGCGGGAAGTATTTAACCACAATACAAAATGAGAAGATCAATAAATACTTTCTGCCGTCGTAACACAAAAACAGTTTGATGCTAGAGAAAAACTAAAACATATTTAGAATCTTAAGATAAGCTAATAAAAAAATCGGAAAAGAAAATTTTTTTTTTGTAACTGTAACCCTAATAAAATAAATAATATAATAATGCCTGCCGTCCTTCTAGTAAAGTATGATAACTGAAAATAAAATATTGGAATCTACGAAAACTGAATAAATAATAAAAAATAAATAAACTAAAAAAATCTTTTTTGTTACATATGTGTAATTAAGGTATGTTAGGTTAGTTAAGTTATGTTTTTGATAGAAGTTAAAAAAAAAACTTGGTTTATGGTAACAGTTATTCTATTCAGTATGTTAAGATAAGTTAAGTAATGTTAAATTTCCTAGGTTTTGTTACATATTACTATATTAACAACTATTGATATCATGAAAAAGTATGGTTAGGTTAAGTTTTGTTAGGTGTTGGGTTAGTTACCAGTTTAGAAAAGAGAAATATAATAGATAATTTAATAAACTTAAAAACACATACGCGGTGGCGCCAAATAATCGCTACATGCGCTGTTGCTAAATTTCCCTAGTTTGTCTAATTAATTCACTAAATTTATAATAATAAAATCTGATAAGCATAAAATCATTTTCATGCTTTGTACTGTTATTATCTGAAAGGGACGGAGCTTAAAATGGGATACGGCTAAAAGTATTTCATTGCTATTTTCTCAACGTGTGTTAGACATTACTATGGCGTAATGTTTTGCAATACATATTAATAATTCACCAGATTTTAAAAGTCTCTTCGTAAAAAATATGTTAAAGTGAAACAATGACTATATTTTACTCTGTATTGTAATATACTCTGTTAACAAGCATATTACGGCTTAAGAATGAGCTGTCAAGTTTAAAGAGAATACTAGGTCCCTCGTTTTAATAACTTTATGTAATGTTCATACAAATAACATATTTATGTATGGTATGCACAATAAAGTTTTAATATGACTTTAATCACTTGACAGGGTAGGGCAGGGACGGTGTTGGGTGTGTGGTTGATTCGAATTTGATCTGCTGATTTGATTAATTGATATTTTTAATAAAAAAAAAATTAAAAATTAGTATAAACATAACTGCTTTTAATAATTTTATGTAATGTTCATTTTTATGTTAACTTTATTCAAAATGTGTCTGAATAGGACTTTAATCGCTTAATCAATGGATCACAGATGATAGGGAAGGTGTTAGATGTGTGGTTGATTAGAGTTTAATTTATTGATTCAGCATGTAATTGATATTTTTTAATAAAAATTATATTCGCAAGCATGTATTGCACCTGGAGCCTCACTCGTCTGTTTCAAGCAGGGTCTCGCAGGTTCGCGCCTGCAACAGCGCGTAGAGAGTTAATGGGCGAGGGGCTTGTGCGGGTTGTTTGCGCTACTGCTTTACTACTTTAGGGTTAATAAAAATTAATTAAAAAAATTCTTTAGTAAAAGCAAAGTTTAATAATGCAATAGATTTACTGCAAATAAATATATTTTTAGAATAAATAACTTTAGACAAAATAAAACATGAAATAATAAAATTTTAAACAAAAGAATGTAAGTTTAGGTTTCCAAGAGAAATTGTAGAAATTTAACTGTGGCAGGTTAAAAGAAAATGATATACGCAGAATATTATAGTTAATAATAAAAATTTAAGAAACGGGTTATATGAAAAGAGAATAAAAATATAAATGTATACGTTTGAAAAGAAAATGGAGTAGGCAAATTATTAAATGAAAATATATTTATTTATTTAGAAAACAGAATAACGTCACAATGCGTTTGATCATCAATATTGCGCCTGCAGGCGCACGAGTTGTGCCTGCTGACGCGTTCGTATTGAGGTTTTACACCACCCGTTAAGCAAAATAATAATAATAATAATAATAATAATAATAATAATAATAATAATAATAATAATAATAATAATAATAAATTCAATAGAACTGACTATGGGGAATACTACTACTACTACTACTACAATTGTTAAAGAGTTGAGATATGTGTTTTCGATCTTAGCACCCATCATTGATGCAATATACATTATGCAAGTAAAAAGCAAGTAACAGATTTAAGCACCGCACTACTCTGGCTCAGTTCACACCCATACTTCTTCCTAAGCTATGTAATCTGTACTTTATTTATTCCGGTCCTCTTCACCCTGGGGCTCTCAAACACTCCGTAGGAACTTGAAACCCTCAAAATCAAGTTCTACGGTTTCGTAAACATAAGAAAATACCCAATTTGGTTTATTATATATACTTATTTAAAGATTCGACTCCAGCTCCGGCTCAGGCTTCGGCTCAGTGATCCACTCTTGAATCTACTCAGAATCCGACTCCTTCCCTGACTCCGATTCCTTCTCAAAAGCATGTCGGCTGCTTCTTTTCCATCTAACTATACCCATAAAATCAAACCTCCCTCCTCGTTTGGGGGCTAAACCCATTAAGTTCAGGTTCAAAAACTCGGAAAACAGTCTTCCAAACCTCGTAGAAGGTCTCACCAACCTTAGAAACCCCCTAATTTGGTACCTCTAGCGTCAAAATCTAATGACATTTGGGGAATTTTCAAGTCGACTGCCGACACGATTTGGAATTCATGTCGGTTTAGAGATCCGAAACCTTCTAAAATGGTCTCGCCAACCTTAGAAACCCCTAATTTGACGTCTCAAATGTCAAATATATGATATAAATATATCAAATATAAATTCCCGTCAATGGCCGACATAACTTTCCTACCATTCAGAAGCTCCAGAGCCTCCGAAAACGCGTCGCAGCCATTGCCACTGGAAAAAAAGTCGCTCAAATCAGACGGTGACATGACTTGGTGGATCGTGTCATTTGGAAAAAGTTTCAAAAATGCTAAATAAAATGTGCCAAAGCTTAGCATTATATAAGAAACTAGCAAAAAATAAAACTTGGAGGGAGAGCATGGATACGCAACCTTGTCTACGACGAGGTGACACCCAACAATATTAATACCATGTGGGTAGAGGGGACACGAACTCTACTAAGACACCATAAGGGGGATCCAAAAGCTTTAACGGGGGATGCAGAAATTTAAAACTTTAAGGGGTGCTGCAACCCCCTACGGATGAGCAAGGGATACGTAACCTCGTCTACTACGTGGTTGCGTCATCAAAAGTGGTGGTACCAAGATTTAAGGGGATTCAACCTATCAAACACCCATAAAAGGGGGCTG
>JABUQX010140653.1:5000-10000 GCA_015478945.1 Trachelipus rathkii
TATATTACCATTCACAAATTTTTTTTCTTAGTCAATATTAATTTTGAGAAATATAGTAATTCACTTAACTCACAACGGCCGTAATGTAATTATTTCTTCACCCGTGTCTTTATTATTATTATTATTATTATTATTATTATTATTATTATTATTATTATTATTATTATTATTATTATTATTATTATTATTATTATTATTATTAGTTTTTGTTTTATTATTGTGATTATGAGGGTAATTGTTATTTTTCATTGTTAGTATTGATATTATTAGTTAGTAGTTTCAATTTGTAACCTTTATTGAAATTCAATATACAGTCTTCTACTAAGTAGGACAAATTTATGATTCATTGCTATAGGTATCCTGTAAGGGTTCACTAAAAAATTTATCATTTTATTTTTTTACTGTTATTAGTATCATTTTTTACTATACTATAATATTTTCTTTGATAATGTTATTCTAAAATCGGAGCCACGTCTCTCTCTCTCTAGAAAATCTAATGAACCTACGACGATACCAGTATATATATATATATATAAATATATATATATATATATATATATATATATATATATGTATAGATATATATATATATATATATATATATATATATATATATATATATATATATATATATATATATATATATATATATATAAATATATATATATATATATATATATATATATATATATATATATATATATATATATATATATATATATATATATATATATATATATATATATATATATATATATATATATATATATATATATATATATATATATATATATATATATATATATATAAATCTAAGTTCTTGTGGAATCTTAAACCAGCATTTTTATTCCTATCTGAATCGGAACTTTCCGGAACCTTAGAAAAGTTCCGGTCGGAACTGGAACTTATCGACTTCCACTACACCATACATATTTTAATGAATATGATGATCCGATAAGCACTATCTCTGACGAGCATTCTTCATCATCGAATAATTCATCTCCACTTAGAGTCTCGGACCCCGCACAACCCTGTCAGCATTCCGATTTAAAAAGTGGCCTTGCCCATAAATTTTTAAGTTATTATGATTTTGAAGATGGTGAAACAAAGGAAAATGGGGGAAAAAAAGGGAAACAGAAAATCTCAGGTGTTGTGGACTTTGTAATTGAGATGGAAAATTATCTAGCAGAAAATTTGGGTTCTTCAAAAGCCTCTGAAGAAGTATTAGAATGGTGGAGCAACAATCAAGAAAAATACCCTTTTATTAAATTGGTAGCTAAAAGAATGCTCGCCTGTCCTGCTTCATCAGGTTAATTTGAGAGGCTTTTTTCAGAAGCAGGTAACGTGTTTGAGGATAAGAGATCACGTTTAACTCCACAACATGGAGAGCAACTTATTTTCCTACACCACAACATTTCAAAATTCAAATAAGTTCATTTTTAAGTAAGAAAATTATGGAATCTTTTTTAAAATTTTTAAAGTTTTGCTTAAACAGTTTAGTTAATATTTTGTTTTGTAGTAGTTTCTACTTTAAAAGTTAATTTCTTATAATAATAATAATAATAATAATAATAATAATAATAATAATAATAATAATAATAATAATAATAATAATAATAATAATAATAATAATAATAATAATAATAATAATAATAATAATAATAATAATAATAATAATAATAATAATAATAATAATAATAATAATAATAATAACAGTACCTTGTACAAATTTTATTTACCCCCAGGTCTAGACTCTACAGTCTGGAGTATTAAAGCTACTGGTTACAGTTTGAAAATAGTTTCATATTTAAAGTTTTCGAAAGTATAGAGTCGAGGTCATTTTATCATGATATTTGTTCACATATATCAATTTTCTATATTATTTTTTATGCATAATCATAACTGAGTAAATGACAAATCAATTACTGAATTTTTTTAAGAAAGACATTTGAAAAAGTAGAAAGTTCCGGTTAGTTCCGGCCGGAACCGGAACTTTTAAAAAATCGAGGTTCCGGTACATCCCTAGTCAGCTCTTAATAAACCTTAAAAATGCCAAAACTTAGCAATAACTCTCAAAGTATCTATGATAGTAAAAAAGGAAGATCATTTCTGTGTTCAGCGTCAAATATATATATATATATATATATATATATATATATATATATATATATATATATATATATATATATATATATATATATATATATATATATAATATAAATATATATATATATATATATATATATATATATATATATATATATATATATATATATATATATATATATATATATATATATAATAAAATGTGTGTGTGTGTGTGTAAATATATTTGTGTAAACTGCATGTATAATGCGAAGGGTGGCAAAAGTTTATAATTAATTTTGAGAATAAGGAAACTTGGTTTTCGACTCCGAATTTACAAACGTGAAAAGAAGATCGAAAGGTTTTCTCCAAAGCAAATTTCTCGAAAGCAAAAGTAAACAATTAATTATTTATTGATAAAAATATTATCATAAACTATTCATTTTGAAAATTTTTATTTGGATGTTTGATTTTATCTTTATTTATTACATGTAGCTTCTACACCAATTTTAACACATAAAATAATAATAACAACAACAACAACAACGAGGGAGTTACCAATGAATAGTCAAAGCTACCCAAATGCATAAACAAATAAATAAATAAATCTGTGACTATGAATTGTTGCATAAGGAGTTGAGGATTGAGTTCGTGGAAGACCTCCTCCAGACCTCCCTCCCTCCCTCAGTCCCTCTCTCAATGCAAATACTTTCCAGAATTGATCAATTTGCAAATGAAGGAATTCCCTCCTGAAGAAATGGGAAAAAGATTGATAATATTGACCAAACAGTTGGGATTTCGTTGACTTTTGTTTAGACTTTAGACCCTCTAAATATATTATTGTTATTAATTATTATTATTATTATTATTATTATTATTATTATTATTATTATTATTATTATTATATATATATATATATATATATATATATATATATATATATATATATATATATATATATATATATATATTAATGCTTGCTATATATGTCGACATAGATCAAGTTAGTTATATATATATATATATATATATATATATATATATATATATATATATATATATATATATATATATTTATTATTGGTTTAAAATTACAACTTTTTGTTAAGAGTTTTTCCTTTTCCCTTTATATATATATATATATATATATATATATATATATATATATATATATATATATATATATAAAGTTTATATATATATATATATATATATATATATATATATATATATATATATATATATATATATATATATATAGTGTTGGGCACTTGCGGCGCAACTTGTTGCGGCCGCAATTGCGATCGCAATTATCTCGGTTGCGGTTGCGATTGCGCCGCAATTATTTTGAATGAGTTGCGAATTGGCTTGCGACGCAATTATTTTAAGCAAAATTACACCGCAATCGCAACCGCAACTTTAAAAAATATAGAAAAATAAAACATTTAATTTTATTCTGGTTTGAAATTGTTTCAAACTCGTAACAAGTTTAGACATGTTATTACAATTATTATTATTATTATTATTATTATTATTATTATTATTATTATTATTATTATTATTATTATTATTATTATTATTATTATTATTATTATTATTATTATTATTATTATTTTTATTTTTATTTTTATTTTTATTATTATTATTATTATTATTATTATTATTATTATTATTATTATTATTATTATTATTATTATTATTATTATTATTATTTGTAAAAAATTCCGTTTAGTCATTTGATTTTTTCCTTTATATAGTCTTGTTTCATTTGATGTTAAATAAAAACCAACCAACCAGTATTCATTCTCAGCTTTGTTTTTAATGTTTTAGCAGATTTATTCGATATGGAGGTGCAAAAACTTTTGTTAATTTATCATGAATGTTTTATATATTTTATTTTGAATGTGTTATGTTTTTAATACACTGATGATGGATAGACCTTTATCCGAAACGTCTGATTAAGTAAATAAATAAAAAATGTGGAAAATTCTAGTTGCTGTATACGCTTTTATCCTATATATATATATATATATATATATATATATATATATATATATATATATATATATATATTTATTTATTTTATATATATATATATATATATATATATATATATATATATATATATATATATATATATATATATATATATATTATTTTTATAATATATATATTTTTATATATATATATATATATATATATATATATATATATATATATATATATATATATATATATATATATATATATATATATATATATATATATATATATATATATATATATATATATATATATATATATATATATGCGTTTTTTCTGGCACTTTGATCTGGCCGATTGGGGGCCTTGCGTTGCTTCTACGCTAGCTATAATTGGAATGACTGCTTTGACTCTGGTGACGCTTCGGCTTCTGCCGATAAGGTGGAAGCTGTAATTGTTGATGGTAGTAGCAGGTTCATTCCTTCTTCGACTAAATCTTTCTCTCCTCATAATCCATGGTTCAATCGTGCTTGCTCTCTGGTCATTCAGGCTAGAGACAGTGCTTATCGGGGGTGGAAAAATTCTCGCTCTTCTATCACTCTTGCTAATTTTCATTCAGCTAGAAATCGTTGCAGAGATACTCTTCGTCGAGCAAAGCGCTAACCTCCTTGATTCTCCTACTGATAAATCTTTCTGGCCTCTTGCCAAAAACATCTCTAACAACTTCTGTAAATCTGTCTTTCCTCCTCTTATTCTATCTGTTGGTTCTGTTGCTAATTCTCCAACTGAAAAGGAAAATCTCTTCGGCCTCCTATTTTCCTCTAACTCAACCCTAGACGATTCTGGTACTCCTCCTCCTCCTTCTTCTCTCAGGTGTCCTATGCCATTGCCTGTGATTACATTTGATCGGGTGCATGGGCTCCTGAAATCTA
>JABUQX010140653.1:15000-25000 GCA_015478945.1 Trachelipus rathkii
ATAAAATGTACTTGACTACTTGTGTATTGTGCATTAACGAATTATCAACAGCGAGCGATGCTATTAATAATCGTACAAAATTTAAAGTCAAGTAGAGTACATAACTGATTTTAAAATATAGAGTCACACCAATTATAAGATAGTTGCAATAAGCTAAAAGAATCGGATAGATATACTATACATTTATGTACAACAACTGTGCTGGCGCTCACGTTGTGGTTGTGTCAGCATTTCAAATATTTTCGTACCTAATGCCGTGAATTTCTCATAGGTGCTGTCTATCACGGCATACTATATGATAACTACAGACGGAGTACACATGCAGCGCGAGCTCTGTCTTCAACGCGCGCTGCAGCGCGCGTCTCGAAGGTTCCTAGTGAAGCGCGCGCTAGCAGGGCGCCTCAAGTTCTTTTATTTGGAATGTCATCATATAGTATGCCGTGATAGACAGCGCGCGTTGCAACGCCATCATGTGTACGTAGCCTAATGCCGTGAATTTCTAATATATATTTAATTTTTTGGTGTGTAGACACGCGAAAATATATCTATCTACCCACAACCAGTAAGTGGTGGTAAGATAATTTAATAAATAATTAATCAGTTTGATAAAAATATAAATAATTAATCAGTTTGATAAACAAATAATTATTTTTCTTACGTTTGGCAGGGGTTTGTAGTTTGTGAGCAAATGACCTTGATTATTTTGACTCAGCGATATATATATATATATATATATATATATATATATATATATATATATATATATATATATATATATATATATATATATATATATATATATATATATATATATATATATATATATATATATATATATATATATATATAGGCACTTTCCCTTTAAAAGGATGTTACATAAAAATACAGATTTCGAAATATCGCTGAACACTAATCGTCTAGCCATGCACTGTGACGTGTTAACTTAAACTCCAATAGAAGAAGAGAAAAAGTTGCCACATGTTGCTTTATTATATCATGTTAATTTTTATATGTTAATTTTGTTTTAATTTTTTTTTATTTATTTTTTAAGGGGCTCGAGCCGACGGTGGGACAGAGGGGGGACGAAGTCCCCCCCGTCGTCCCCCGCTGAGGCCGAGAGACCCTGACTCTTTGACATCTTGGCGATTTAATCTTGGGTATTCCTTTAGTTTAAAAAAAAAAAAAACTGTTATTGGCAACCTTGTCGCTCTATTGCCTTGAAATAATCGAAAAAAAATCGATTACATCGCTCGTTCGATATATATCGGTTAACATCCTTTTAAAGAAAGTTCATATATATATATATATATATATATATATATATATATATATATATATATATATATATATATATATATATATATATATATATATATATATATATATATATATATATATATATATATATATATATTAAAAAATATAAATATAATAGATATATATATATATATATAAAGTATATATATATATATATATATATATATATATATATATATATATATATATATATATATATATATATATATATATATATATATATATATATATCTATCTATATATATATATATATATATATATATATATATATATATATATATATATATATATATATATATATATATATATATATATATATATATATATATATATATATATATATATATATATATATATATCAGTGGCGACTCCAGCAACTTTTTGCTACTCGTGCTCTCTCTCTCTCTCTCTCTATATATATATATATATATATATATATATATATATATATATATATATATATATATATATATATATATATATATATATATATATATATATATATATATATATATATATATATATATATATATATGGTAAAAGTTACTTAACGCCCACACGGAACGGGAGCTCGGATCAAAAAAAAATTTCACAGGTAGCCTCTATGATACATAAATAGATGTTTTAGGGTCGAAATGAAATTTTTTTTTCCTGACCTGACCTGACCTGACCTGACCTGACCTAACCTAACCTAACCTAATTTTGCCCCTAGAACAGGTAAAAAAAAAAAATTCATTTCGCCCCTAGAACATCTATTTATGTATCATAGATGCTACCTGTAAAAATTTTTTTATCCGAGCTCCCGTTCCGTGTGTGCGTTAAGTATTTTGTCCATATATATATATATATATATATATATATATATATATATATATATATATATATATATATATATATATATATATATATATTTTGTATATATATATATATATATATATATATATATATATATATATATGGTGAAATCCAGTTTAAAACCACAAATATCTCAATCCATATCTCAAAAACTACAACAGCTACCGGGAAAAGGAATACATTGCTGGAATGCTGGTCCAATTTTAGTGCGGAAAATGTAATAAAAATAAAAAAAATAAAAAATTATATCTCAAAAAGTACAATAGCTACAGCGAAAAGGAATACATTTTGGTAATCCTGGTAAAATTTTAGATCGGAAAATGTAAAAAAAAATAAAAAAATATAAAACATTTTTGTTAATAATTATAGTAATATGATTAGAGAGCCTATTTAGAGACCTTTTATTGGTTACTCGTTAAAATAAATAGACTTTTTATTAAATTTTGCTTTAACTAAAGAATAAATTCTAAGGGTATAATACCGCACCGATGGAGTCGGGGTCTCTCGGCTTCCCGGTGGACTAATTCCCCCCCTCCGGGAAGGGTCTCCGGAACCCCCGATCTTTGGTATTTGGGCGTCGCGGGGGTTCCTCCGCCCCTCCCCTACGTTTTATTAAATATTTTTTGTTATAAAATATTATTTATTATGTATAGTATTTTAACATACCATTTATAAACATAGTATTTATAAATAATTTTATACTCTAAATTCACAGATATGATATCCGCCAATTGCTTTGGGCACGGATTAGTCCTATTTTTAATGTTAAAAGCGTATTTAAATAGCGGCTATTCTTTCCTTTTTCTTTTCAATTTTGCATAATCTTATATATTTATTATGTAATAATTTCATTTATTTGACCAACTTTCGCAAAAAAATAAGAGAATATTATCGTAACATTATGAAATTTGCAAAAATAGATCGTTTCTAAAATGTCAACTCGTGCTGAGCACGAGTAGCACGAGTGCAGGAGTCGCCTCTGATATATATATATATATATATATATATATATATATATATATATATATATATATATATATATATATATATATATATATATATATATATATATATATATATATATATATATATATATATATATATATATATATTAAATCCAGTTTAAAACCACAAATATCTCAAAAACTACAATAGCTACAGGGAAAAGGAATACATTGTTGGAATCCTGGTAAAATTTTATTGCGGAAACTGTAAAAAAAAAATCTCAAAAACTACAATAGCTACAGCGAAAAAGAAGTACATTTTTGGAATCCTTGTAAAATTTTAGTTAGGAAAATGTAAAAAAATAAATAAAATAAAATAAAATAAATATTGGCTATTTTTTTAGGAGCAGGGGACATAGTATATATATATATATATATATATATATATATATATATATATATATATATATATATATATATATATATATATATATATATATATATATATATATATTATTTGTAAAGGTATTACACGGGGCAATGGAGGGGGCTCGAGACGACGGGGAACACAGGGGGACGTTTTCCATACCCCGTAGGGGAGGGGCGGAGGAACCCCCGCGACACCTAAATACCAAAGAGCGGGGGTTCCGGAGACCTCCGGAGGGGGGAAATAGTCCTACCCCGTAGTTCCCCGGAAGGCCGAGAGACCCCAACTCCTGCCATCGGTGCGGTATATCCTTGTTGTATTCTTTAGTTAAGAAAAGCAAAATTTAATAGAAAGTCTATTTATTTTAACGAGTAACCAATAAAAGGTCTCTAAATAGGCTCTCTAATCATATTACTATAATTATTAACAATAAATTTTTTTATTTTTTTATTTTTTTTACATTTTCCTATGTGAAATTTTACCAGGATTCCAAAAATGTATTCCTTTCGCTGTAGCTATTGTAGTTTTTGAGATATATATATATATATATATTTATATATATTATATATATATATATATATATATATATATATATATATATATATATATATATATATATATATATATATATATATATATATATATATATATATATATATATATATATATATTTTCTTTATTTTCCGCACTAAAATTGGACCAGCATTCCAGCAATGTATTCTTTCCCGGTAGCTGTTGTAGTTTTTTTTTTTGAGATATGGATTGAGATATTTGTGGTTTTAAACTGATTTCACATATATATATATATATATATATATATATATATATATATATATATATATATATATATATATATATATATATCTATATATATATATATATATATATATATATATATATATATATATATATATATATATATATATATATATATATATAGGTCAGCCTCCCGAAAGCATCATGCATCAATTTTAATAATAATAATAATAATAATAATAATAATAATAATAATAATAATAATAATAATAATAATAATAATAATAATAATAATATTAATATTAATATTAATATTAATATTAATATTAATATTAATAATAATAATAATAATAATAATAATAATAATAATAATAATAATATTATTATTATTATTATTATTATTATTATTATTATTATTATTATTATTATTATTATTATTATTATTATTATTATTATTATTATTATTATTATTATTATTATTATATAATAATAATAATAATAATAATAATAATAATAATAATAATAATAATAATAATAATAATAATAATAATAATAATAATAATAATAATAATAATAATAATAATAATATAACCTTAAAAGGTCCTTTTGTTACCGTTACTAAACTTCTCTTTATCAACTTTTTTTTTTTTCATGTTTATTCAGTATATAACGATGAAAATAAAAGTTCGTAATTTTGGAAAAATATCACGTTCCATTTTCCATTGGGAGTCGGGAGTCGGGAGTCGGGAGTCGGGAGTCGGGAGTCGGGAGTCGATTGTTTCTAAAATCGACTCTGGGAGTCGGGAGTCGGGAGTCGGTTGTTTTTAAAATCGACTCTGGGAGTCGGAGTCGGGAGTCGATCTATTTTTTCTCGACTCCCCATCCCTGATATATATATATATATATATATATATATATATATATATATATATATATATATATATATATATATATATATATATATATATATATATATATATATATATATATATATATATATATATATATATATATATATATATATATATTATATATATATATATATATATATATATATATATATATATATATATAATTTTCGTACAAAATTTTGTTAGTTAAAAATAAATATTTGGAAGAGCCTCATGATTTGTGATATATTCACTTTACAACCAATAATAATTGAATCCTCGGATTGCAACATCACATTTTGTCATTTGACCAAAGTAATCTCCCGGGCATCACACACGAAAAAAAAAGAGTCTTATTGACTGGTAGTAAAGAGATAACGCAAGCTCAGAACTATTAAGTAAGCGTATAAGTAAGGAAAGAAGAGTTCATTTCCATAAGTTCTTGTATCTTAAACACATGAAGTTGGGGGAAGGAGTGTGGGAAGGAGCATTATCCCTCGAATCAAAACTTTGATTCGGTTTGTCAGATAGAGACAGAGACTTGCCAAAGCTCCCTACCAATCTTTTCCGATTGGACAGTGTAAAGTTTGGCAGCAGGTCTACCTCCTTCTGGTACGAAATCGAAACTCCACCAAACAGATACCATCACTATGTTTAAATTATTACCGCATTTAGGAGCCTTTCTGGTATCTCGCGTGTATTCAAGTTCAACCACTATATCACATGTCCAGATTGCAGTGAAAAAAATTCTTCAAGTCATATGTAACAATTCTTTTAATAAAACGATCTTCATGAGAAAATTCAATAGTTGGCGCCAATATTGTCTCATTTCTATGCTTCTGCAAGAATTGATTTATGAGAGACAACACTATTCAGCTTCCAATCTACGTTTCCAAACGATATGAGGTGACAAAGTCTAGATGTTTTTGAAGTTCCAGCTTTATTCGATAACTAATAAAATCTAGAAAGGTGATTGAAATCTGAATAGTATCAACACCAGAAGAGGAGACTTCAAAACTCGCTGTAGAAGGTATACTTGAAAGAGATTGTTCTTTAAAACAACATTTACCATTTTACCGTGACGAACGCTATTGCAGTCTTTTGCAGTACAAACGTTCTGGGTACGAGTTGGTTGTTTTATAGCCAACATGGAACTCGAAGAATATTACCACGTTATTTTTATTACTTTTTTCATCCTTAAACACAATAGAATAAGTTGTGATAAATGTAACATGTCCATTACCATAAAAGGAACAAAGCATTTATAAGCCCCAAATGTCGAAACAAATCAATTTTATATAAATAAATACAGTACATAATATAAAATTTGATACGTAAATATTATTATTATTATTATTATTATTATTATTATTATTATTATTATTATTATTATTATTATTATTATTATTATTATTATTACAAACTTGTAGGTTAGATGTTAATGAGTAACTTTTTTTATTAAATTCCTTTTAGGAACTTCTATAAATTGTTTATTTCTTTATTTTGCCATAATATATATATATATATATATATATATATATATATATATATATATATATATATATATATATATATATATATATATATATATATATATATATATATATATATATATATTTATATATATATATATATATATTCTAACTATACTAACTATATATATATACTTTAATATATATATATATATATATATATATATATATATATATATATATATATATATATATAACATATATATATATATAGAGTTCTTGAGTTAATTATATATTTATATATATATATATATATATATATATATATATATAATTCATGGTCGAATCCTTATTGCTTGCTCAGTATACTGCGCCTACTTAAGGAAAGAAATAATATAAGAAAATTTTGATTGCCAGTATATTGTGATTTGCGATTAAAGATGTCTATACTTATTCTTCTTCTAAAGCTTCTATTAACAATAAATACAAATTTATATTTAATTTACTTACATTCTGGAGCAGCCAGCGTGAATAAAAATTTCGCTAGTCAATATGATGCTTGCGGTACTTCAAGCGCCTGCCTTTCTGAAAGTTTAAAGTAATAAACAGGTGCGCGCGCATGAAATTATTCATGGTGAAAAGCCAAAAATACTGAAAGCTAGCGGACTCTTAACAGCAAGCAAATACAATGAGCGAGGGAGAGAAACGTATTTCGAAGTCTTTATCTCTTTTGCTCCCATGTGGATTTCAATATACAAATCTTAAATTTAGATTATCGACCTTCCATCAAATGACTCAAAAAAGAACAGATAAACCAGATTGTATATATTCAAAGGTAAAAATAAAGATTTCAGTAGGCTTCTGGCCTTGATGAAAGAGGAAGGGGCGTCGTTTTTTCATCTGATGAGCACTCTTCGCTGAATATTTTCAATAGGTTTTATTTAATTTTCCTTATTAATTAATTACTTTCTATCCTAAGTAAGTTTTTCTTTCAAAAACCATATAATTTGACTTTATATGTCATAAATAAGTAGTTTGGGCACGAAAAGATTAATATTCATTTATATTCTCTTTTATTCGGTTTAATTTTTAAAGCAATATGACGAAGAATTATGATTTTTTTTCCCCTTGCAATAATCGTTAAGTTTTTAAAATGTTTTGAAAGTGGTGTTTTATTTTCAGTTTTTAATTAAAATTCTTTAAGTGGTAACCTTATATAATTAAAATAGTGCATTACGCACTGCGGAGGTTAAATCGTATTATTGAAAAAGCTTTGCTTGATGACTTAAAAATTTGTTCGACATTTTATGACGAGGTGTGGAACAGAAGTTTCTTGAGAAAAACAGAAGGGCAGAGATTATCTTTAAGTGAATAGTCGCTACGGTGATTCACTACTGCATATCAGATTGCAAGTAAATTTTGTATTTCAATTGCATCAATTATATTATATATATATATATATATATATATATATATATATATATACTATATATATATATATATATATATATATATATATATATATATATATCTATAAATATATATATATATATATATATATATATATATATATATATATATATATATGGTGTGACTATTCTTTTTAGGGATAGAATATTATTAAAACTTTCTGAATGCTAAAATATTTTGGTCAGGATTCCGCCCGATATATATATATATATATATATATATATATATATATATATATATATATATATATATATATATATATATATATATATATATATATATATATATATATATATATATATATATTCAGTGAAGGTGCCAAAATTTTAACAAACGGTTCTCTGCTTTGTCATAAGAGTTAGCTGTCGTTTTCCTCTCCAAAAGAGTTAACTACCGATTCGGTTTCATTAAAAAAGTCTTGTCTAACGGTTCACGGAACCAGCTGCGAACGAGCTCCAGCTCCAGCTCGCCACACTTATACCAACCTACAGTAATCCTCTCTGTTGGCCTTAACGTTTAAAGTTCAAAGTGAGGAAAATGAAATACAAAAGGAAAAACATTGTGGCAAGATCCACAGAACAGATGTGGCTGGAAGGGAGGAGGTACCATATCGACAAAACCTAGAGTTAACGATATCTAGACAAATTCTTGTGAAGAAATGACATCCATTGTGCTGCGAGGGTCGAATGGGAATGTGGCCGAATGTGATGACTAGTTTCCTTTCAGCAACTACAGAAAAGATTAACGTCAAATGTGACGTCGCAATGGTAAAGAATTTAGATAGTCTGAAAGTAAAGAATAGTTTATAAGTATTTTGGACATAACCTTCTTAAATGAAAAAAAAAAAAAAAAGAAAACGGGTGGAACTGGAGCTCATCCAGGTAAGAAGTTTGCTCCATACAGGGAGGATGAGGCCCCCAAAACACTTGGAATAGATCAGCGGAAGAACAATTCCCTTCTTTGAAAATTACGAAATGATTATGATTATGACACTTCAAATGACTATATCGATTACGCCTGAAAATCAAAGGAATAATAACGAAATCTGCTCAGGTGAGTGAGGCATTCGTCGAAAGGGAAAAAACAGACTCAGGCAAAGAGGAAAATATTTTTACATTAGAATCAATAGTCTAATAAATTTCCGTCCGGGATTTTCCTTCGATGTCTCCCTTACCCCCCTCCCCTCTTCGAACGGTGGTTGCGAAACTTGCAAATCAAAGAGACACCGGAAATTGTAAATGAAACATTTATGATTCTGACAAGTCATTCAATGAAAACATCAATCTTCACGATTTATTTTGGTTATTTATGTTTATTTATTTATTCTCTTCAACATTAATGACAAGAACACAACATGAATTCAAGATAGAAATTTACACATTACAAAAAAAGGAACACTGTGTAGTAGATAAAAAAATCTTGTCAACGGAGGGGGAGGGGTCCACCCCTGTACTCCCGACCAGTGAGTGGTGAAAAAATTAAAATATAGCTTCAAAAAAAAAAAAATAGAATTTCTCATCAAAATAGGAGTCTGTATAACCAATAAGGACCAAATTGACTAATATATATATATATATATATATATATATATATATATATATATACTATATATATATACTATATATATACTGCTATCATATATATATATATATATATATATATATATATATATATATAAATGAACAAGTTTCCTAAATTATGATTATATTCATCGATTTAAATGCAGGCATCCAAATTTGCAACAAAGGCAGATTTAATACAAAATAATAATAATAATAATAATAATAATAATAATAATAATAATAATAATAATAATAATAATAATAATAATAATAATAATAATAATAATAATAAACCTCAGATTTAAAG
>JABUQX010140653.1:30000-32500 GCA_015478945.1 Trachelipus rathkii
ATAATAATAATAATAATAATAATAATAATAATAATAATAATAATAATAATAATAATAATAATAATAATAATAATAATAATGCCATCCGGGCCACTAGCCTTCCTGGTGTTCATAGATCTCAGGATCTCCTTCACCCGATCATGTGTAATCATTGGTAAAGACATAGGAAATCTGAGAGGAGGAGTGGGAGTAGGGATTCCAGAATCGTCCAGGGTAGAATTAGATGAAAAAAGGGGGCCGAAGAGATTGGCCTTTTCAGAAGGAGAGTTAGATACAGATCCGTCAGAGCGAATAAGAGGAGGAAACGCAGATTTACAAAGTTATTAGAGATGTTTTTGGCAAGAGGCTAGAGGTACATCAGTAGAATTAGTGGGTTGTCGCCACTTTTCTTTTCGTGAAAGAACCTTATCCTTCAGACATTCCTGCAACGATTCCGATCTGATATATGTATGAAAACTAAGAGTGATGTAGAAGAACGAGAATTTTTCCATGCCCGATACGCGTTGTCGCTCTCCTGAATGGCGTGTGAACAAGCTCCATCGAACCATTGATTTTGGGGAGAAAAAGAAAAATTATTTAGAAAATTATTTAGTGGCTTAAGCTTCGCATAATTCCAAGAAGCTTGCCACTAAAGGCTACTAATACTTTTATGGCAACTTTTCTGAACTAGAAATTTTTTTGAACTTAGAAAATTTTTTCAGAAAAAGTCACAGTACAATATCTACAAAATATATATATATATATATATATATATATATATATATATATATATATATATATATATTATATATATATATATATATATATATATATATATATATATATATATATATATATATATATATATATATATATATAAATGAACGCAGTTTTATCAATAGAATATGTACCCCGATTTATTAGTATTTTCGTTGTGCGGTACCCTGTTTCCCCATGCCCGAGTTTGAGCGGGAAGAGCGCGACATGTCCTATCTTGGTGGGTGCTTATATTCACCATTGGAAGAATTGTCGGGTTATTGTTTTAGCTCATTGTGGCGTGGTGGTCAAACACTTGCGCATCTATATCGCTAAGGTCAGGTTCGATTCCCCAGCATTACATAGGTGAAGGAAATGCTATGGAGATTTTTAGCAATCTTTATATATATATATATATATATATATATATATATACTTTATATATATATATATATATATATATATATATATATATATAACATATATATATATATCTGTAAATATATATATTTATATAATAGCTTATGTATATATATATATATATATATATATATATATATATATATATATATATATATATATATATATATATATATATATATATATATATAAATACATAAACTTAAATAAATATATAATATATATATATATATATATATATATATATATATATATATATATATATATATATATATATATATATATATATAATATATATATATATATATATATATATATATATATATACTCTTTCATATATATATATATATAACTGCCTACCCAATATAACTGCCAACAACATATATATATATATGCTATATATATAACTGCTATATATATATATATATATATATAATGCTTAAATCAGGTTTACGAGCGTACATTCGATAAATAATAGGACCTAATCAAACTTAAATTAATCTAACATAACCTAACTTAATATATGAGAAAATTTGACAGATAAAATATTTGACCCAAACTGAACAAATATATATATATATATATATATATATATATATATATATATATATATATATATATCTATATATATATATATATATATACTATATATATATATATATATATATATATATATATATATATATATATATAACATATATATATATATATAATACATTATGCATGCTATTTTTTACCGTTCACTAGTAATTCAATAAAGCTGTAAATGTAGATAGACAGTTAACAGCTGCAATTTACAGTTACTTCTATGCATAATCGTATTAATTTTCGATCAATTCAATTTTACAGAAGAATCTGTTCGCGTTAGGTTGAAAGCTAGCAACCCGACCTGTTAATTTGTTGGCTTGCATCAACTACAAGATCTGCATTGGAAACAGGCCCTAGAAACATATACAGTAACCCCTCACCTATCGCGGGGAATGCGTTCCAGACCCCCCGGCGATAGGTGAAAATCCGCGAAGTTTTGGAGAGAGGAAAATATATACTATTTATATACCTACATTTTAAGTCTTTATACACGTACTGTAAACGCTTCCTATGCTATTGCATATGCTATTATATATATATATATATATATATATATATATATATATATATATATATATATATATATATATATATATATAACTATATAAATTATATATATTTTATATAAATATATATAAATATTATATATATATATATATATATATAGGCACTACTCCTTTAAAAGGATGTTACATAAAAAGACATGATATCGAAAAACCGCCGAACCCTACTCGTGGATCTCTGCAGTGTCACGTGT
>JABUQX010140653.1:37500-52500 GCA_015478945.1 Trachelipus rathkii
ATCTGACTTTTTAAACTATTTCATTTCTTCCTGTCGTCAACTTCAACCTTTCCTTACTACTGCATTTGTGCGAGTTTACTCAACCTGTGCCGAAAAAGAAGGAGCCCCAGTCAACCCTTTAAGTATCGTCCTACTGCTTTAAACACTTTTTTTTTTCTTTTCAAATTTTCGAATCTTAAAAAAGAAATATTTGGAAACATCTAAGCCTTTTAATCTTATTTTCTCTTCTCGGATCGCCAGTTTGGCATCTGTAATGAAAGCTCTACAGGTGATCTTCTTTTCCTTTTGCTCTTCGGAATTCCTCGCAATCTTTTGCTTTTTTCTAAAACCTTCCAAAGGTTTTCTGCTTTAAATTCTCTCTTCCAGATTTCCTTATATATATATATATATATATATATATATATATATATAATATATATATATATATATGTATATATATATATATAATATATATAATAACTCTTAACTCTCTTTTTTTCTTTATATATATAATATATATATGTATATATGATTATTTAGTAATAATATATATAATATAATAATAATAATAACCTTTATATATATATATATATAATATATATATATATATATATATAACTAACTAATAATATATATAATAATAATAATAATAATATATAACAACAATATAACCAACAATATATGTATAATAACAAATCTGTTAACTATTTCAACTTTTGAAATATGTATATAATTATATATATATATATATGATTAATAACTCTTCTTTTTGTTATTTTTATATATTTGTAATATATATATATATATATATATATATATATATATATATATTTATATATATATATATATAATTATATATATATAGATTATATATATATATATATATAACATAATATATATATATATATATATATATATATATATATATATATATATATATATATATTTATATATATATATATATATATATATATATATATATATATATATATATATATATATATAACTATATATATATATATATATATATATATACTGTATATAATAATAACAGCAACAACAATAATATTTAACTATATACTATATATATATATAATAATATGTATATATATATAGCATATATATATATATACTATATATATATATATATATATATATTCCCTTATATAGCTGCTGCTGTAGACTACCAGTTTATCCTTTAAATCTAGCAATGTTATTGATGTTCCTGAGTATTCTGTCTTATCCAGGACATTTTTTAACTTCTCTCTGTCACTTTATCACCTATGCACTAGTAGACCTCTACTATACACCCATAATTAATAATTTCATTTTGAAAGGCGACCCAACTAATTGCAAAATACTGGTACTAGGTGGTTGGTTTGGAATATCTTGCCTCTTCTTTTTCATCTAATTCTTAATTAGTGCAGAGAAAACATGATTAATTTTCAGAGCCTCAAAATTCATTTCTTAAATCCGCTTTTCCACTTGAAATTATAACCTTCCACACAACTATAGAATTTTCTTCGAAAACATACAATTGAAACCAGGTTTGGTAAAAAGCCATGGACATTTGGCTTTTTAGCTATGGTTAAATGGCTATTTGACCCTTATATGAGAAAAAATATAAGGGTCAAATAGCCAATTAACCATAGTCAAAAAGCCAAAAATCCATGGCTTTTTGCCAACCCTGATTCAAACGTTCTTCTGTTCTTAATATTCTTCGTGTTTCCTTTTCTCAGCCTCAATAAATAATCTTCTAACAAGTTAAGTGTTCAGAGGCAACTTGAGAGCTTCTTTGCACCAGTACAATTGCTTGGTCTGTTTAGGTCACGGTTTGATTTTTGCTTAAGGCGGACGCCATTTTAACCCCAAATTAAAAATAGACCCGAAATTCTTAATTTTTAACCGATTTTGATCAAATGAAAAGCCAACTGTAGATTTTTCTGACGCCTAAAACGTCGTTTTCGGGTGTTTTTCTGTCCGTAGTCCTTTCTTTTCTATTTTCATTTTTTGAAAACCTGTTTTTGACATTTTTTGATACACGTCCTACAATTTTTTTTAGAAGTGACTTCAAACTTGAACTATACAAAGATTGGACTGTTACTTAAAATCTGTTCGAAAGAAATACTGATATTTGACCCCAAATCCAAGCTATGATCGATTTTCAAAACCTACTTTTTTTGGTTTTGAAATGGAGAAATTGAAAAAAAATTTTTTTATGGTAATCCGATCTGCATGAAATTTTCAGGGCATTTGTAGTCGGTAAAGATGCAGATTTTTTATTTAGCTTATTTTCTTTTTGTATATGTATTATGTAGTAGCTTTAGATTTGTCTTTGGAACAAATTTTCCAAAAAAATTTTTTTTTAAATTTAAATTTTTTTTTTTATTATACAAAAAAATTATCTAGGGAAAATATATGTATCTTGTCCGACTATATACGCCATGAAAATTTGATGTTGATTGGATGAGTAGAAAAAAAAATCTCACTATTTCACTTTTTCAAAAAATTATTTTTTTGAGAAAGAGAAATATTGAGATTTTTCATATAGTATATAGTCGGGCGATATACATCTTTTTAACTTAGATAATTTTTTTGTATACTCCAAAAAATTAATTTTTTTTTTAAATTTCCAAAAAAATTTTGGTCTGAAAATTTGTTCCAAGGACAAATCCAAAACTACTGCATATATATATATATATATATATATATATATATATATATATATATATATAATGTATCTCTCCCCATATATATATATATATATATATTATATATATATATATATATATATATATATATATATATATATATATATATATATATATATATATATATATATATATATATATATATATATATATATATATATATATATATATATATATATATATATAATGTGCATCTCCCCCGACTACAAATGTCCAGAAAATTTTATGCATATTGGATGACTAGAAAAAAAATTTGTTTGCAATTTTTTAATTTCAAAACTCAAAAAAAAAACAATGTTTTGCAAATCGACAATTGCTTGGATTTGGGGTCAAATATATCAATATTTTTTTCCAACGGATTTTATGTAACAGTCCAATCTTTGTATTTTTCAAGTTTGAAGTCATTTCGAAAAAAAATTGTAGGACGAGTATCAAAAATTGTCAAAAACAGGTTTTCAAAAAATGAAATACAAAAAAAAATGACATGACTACAGACAGAAAAACACTCGAAAAAAGACGTTTTAAATGTCAGAAACAGCTACGATTTGCTTTTTATTTGAACAAAATTTGCTGAAAATTAAGAATTTCGTGTCCATTTTTGGAGCTAAAATTGGGTCCGCCTTACGCAAAAATCAAACAGTCCCCTAAATTTAGGGACATCGCAGGTTATTGTTTGAAAGGAAAAAAAGTCTATTGCTTTTCGACTTATCAAACTTTCCACTCTCCCTTTCCCTCCCTCCCTCTCTCCATCCAGTCTCTATCTTTCTACTCTCCCTGCCCCTCTTTCCCTCCAGTCTCTATCTGACCATCGAACCATTGGTTCACCTTCCTTACACTATTGCGTTATTAATTGTTATTCCTTTAACAGAAACATAAAATACAGTAGTTCTCTCATTGTGCATTTTTAATGATATATATATATATATATATATATATATATATATATATATATATATATATATATATATATATATATATATATATATATATATATATATATATATATATATAAATATAAAAGAAACTATGTATTTATAGAAAGAGGACACAGATATATATATGTATATATATATATATATATATATATATATATATATATATATATATATATATATATATATATATATATATATATATATATATTTTTATTTTATTTTTATATATATATTGCTATAATTGTTAATCTTAAGCACGGGCGTCCTCCTCTAAAAGAAAAATAAATAAATAAAAGCAACTAACGTAAGAAAATAATTCAAATTACTATTTATTCCTATTAAAATAATGTTTAAAATGTTATACAAGGACGCTTAATTTTACATTAAAATCATTTATTTGCTTCCGAAACATTTTTTTCATAAGAATCATTGATTGGAGGCATTTCGATTTGTGCCTCCAAGAAAGCGTAATTATAATGCTTTCAAAACACTGGTTGTCATGGCAACGTAAAAGAAACCTTATTCATATTTTGTCTATTTTGAGGATTTTTCCACAAGGTCTCCTTTTCGAAAACGCTGCAATATCTCTCCCAAATTGGTTACTACTCTATAAATAGAGTTGACAGTTTGCAATAAATATGCGAAACAAAATAAAATACAGAAAACTAAATTTTTTTTAATTTAAATAAAAACAAAACTTTATTTAATATATATATATATATATATATATATATATATATATATATATATATATATATATATATATATATATATATATATATATATATATATATATATATATATATATATATATATATATATATATATATATATATATATATATATATTGAAAAATAATATATATAGAAAAAACTATATAAATAATATATATGGTATAAAGGCAGAAAAATATATAGTAGTATATATATATATATATATATATTAGATATATTTTATATATATAATATATATATAAAGTATATATATATAGTAGTATGTAGTATATATATATATATATATATATATACATAAAGAGTATATAGGAGATATATATATATATATATATATATAGAGGAGAGAGAGAGAGATAGACATGATGATGTGTGATATATTATATATATAAGTCCCAAAGGTTTGTCAGTCATCATAGTAAGAAACCTAAAATAATTGATAGTTTATCTTAGATATAAAGACTCAAATTCTAATTGGCCTGTACTTCTGGTGGTATAAACTACAAATTTCAATCCCCAAATGCTTCCTGAAGAAGCCTTAGGTTCTTTAATGGCCACATATGGTATCTTTTTTGACAGATCATTTTTACGTAATGAATTAACCGTGATTTATGACCAAACAAATGCTAATCTCTTTCGGAACAGGGACATTCAAACTCTTTTAAAAACCATAGTAGAGAATGATTCACAAGATGTGTTTCCTGAACTTATGACTTTTTAGTCTGATCGCCACAATTCCAGCAACAACGGCATCTGTTGAAAGGAGTTTTTCTTGCCTAAATCGTATAAATACATCCCTCCGAAGCACGATGAGTCAGGGCAGACTTTCAAATTTGGCCTTACTTTCCATAGAAACAGAACTTTTAATTAAGTTATCAAATCATCCATCTTGGTATGAAAATATTATAAATAAGTTCGCAGAAGAAAAGGAAAGAGGAATTGCTTTTCAAGTAGCTATAGTTGGTTTGTAATGCGAGCTTTTATTTATTTTTATATATATATATATTTTTAGAGTAATATATATATATATATATATATTTTATATATATATATATATATATATATATATATATATATATATATATATATATATATATATATATATATATATATATATAACATTTTAATTATTTTGAAGTGCCTCCCATGTTTTCGGTTCATTGAGTCACATTCATATATATATATATATATATATATATATATATATATATATATATATATATATATATATATATATATATATATATATATATATATATATATATATATATATATATATATATATATATATATATATATTCTAAACACGTTAAAAAAATAGCAACACCCAAAAAGGGCCATTTTTTCGGGGGGGGGGGGTTTAAATTTGAAAACTTTTTATTTCTGGTCGAAATTTGATGGAACAAACACCATATGAATGAACTCGAAAAATCATTTCCAAATCTGCAATAAGATTTAAAGTCGGTTTCTGTCTGAATAAAAAAAGTTATCCTCATTTCAGTTTTTTGAGAAAATATCGTTTAGAATAAAAAAAAAATCATAATAAAATAATAATAAAAAAATAATAATAAAATAATAATAAAAAAAATTCATCCGGACCATGATGAACCACACACCAAAAGACAGATATGGCACAGCCATTCTCTATCTAGTATAAATATGAAAATAAATTGAGTAAAAAGTATTGAAAACAATAGAAACAAATTATAAAGCAAAACTTGAAAAAAAATGCATTAACAAAACTCGATCCAAAAATTTTTTTTTTTTTTGTTTTTTTTTCTGCACCTCTAAGTGCAGCGAGGTTGTTATTCATGAAGATTTCGTATTCTGATAAATGCTTTTTTTTCATTCGAGGTGGAACAAACCTACTTCGATGTTAGTTGGACTGATTTATCTTATGAGTAATTAATCATGAAATGTTGAAATTATATGACTAAAGTACGAGTATCAGCTTCTGAAGGGTCTCTTATTTGACTTTGCTGTATGTCTAAAACTCTTTTGTGCAGATTTTTTGTTCATATGTTCAAAAAAGAATAATCCTATGCTAACGTGTTAGTGTTGCTCGCTGTTTAATTTTATGCTTTGCATGTGTATTAGTCTGCTTAGTCATATTGTTACTGCGTACTAGACCTAAAAGGTCCTTTAGAAAAGAAACGCATATTCTTTTAAATGAAATTAGAAGGTATGTGGCTTATAATATCCTGATTTCTATACCTTTACACAAGATTCCTTAGACTATTTTATCATATATTAGATCATAGGTTCTGTTTCCTTCAAGGTATAGAAGTGTATTATTTTTTAATTGCTTCTTATATTCTTCATTTGTTAGAATTGTATAATTCAAAATAAGTTAGTTCTTACATGCAAGTCCCATAACATACATAGCCTATGTGATATCATGTCTCGGGCTAATAAGCTGTGTGTGTCCCGCTGTCTAGCCGTTTGGAGGCGAAATTGAGTAGACATTTTCGCTGATTTTGATTTGAAATGCGTGTTTGCATGAGCAATATGAGTTTCAGAAACCAGAATATATTTATTAATCAGTAGGTTTTCTTATCATGTTTGTGAAATTATAATAATTTTACTGTACTACTTATATACACATATGTAATCATCCGGCAAGGACGTCCTCGGAAAAGTCTTCAGGAAGGAGGGCAATGCCAGTTCCATAGCCACCACAAGGGGAGCAAGGCAAGTCCCATACCCACAGGAGGACTAAGCCCCATTGTTCCATGACTTCCATCAAGCAATAAGAAAACCATATATTTCCCATCAAATCTTTTTTATGATAAAAATAAATAAATGATGTGCAAGGAAGGCAGTGTCTCCATTATATATATATATATATATATATATATATTTATTATAAATATATTATATATATATGAATAAATATATATATATATATATATATATATATATATATATATATATATATATATATATATATATATATATATATATATATATATATATATATATATATGCACAGAAATTTTTGCTGTATTAAAACAGTTTTAGTATGCTAATTTAAAAACTTGTAGGAGGTTAACTTTTGTTCTTAAAGAAACTTCACATCCAAATAACATACGCAAAAAAAAAAAAAAAAAATAAAAAAAAAAATAATTATCTAATTTAATGAATACTGTACAAGTTTATAACTATTTTTTTTTTATCAACTACATGGGTCATTCATTTTCTAACATTCCAAATTGGGGGGTGGGGGAATGCCTCGTGTTGCCCTGCCCATGTCATCGAGTTCTCTGAGAAAGATGAAGTTTTCTATTTATATTGGTGTGTAATAAAAGAACCTGAATGAAGTCGTTAGACCAAAAATCCATTCTAGAAAATTACAAAAATTAAATCAGAGCTCCAATTTTGATTCATTACTGAAAAGTTTAAAAACAATTAAAAATCTATTTTTAACTCAAAAATAAAAATGTGAAAAATATATTGAAATTTATATAAAAATTAAAAATAAAGTAAAATCTAAAATTATGAAATCCGGTAAGAACTTCCTTACTATTAAAAGACACTAATGATGCAAACATATAAGGTAACAAAAGTCCGTTATTTTGTTCTTTAACAACGTTGATAATACTCCATGTATCAATTAACAATTGCCTCCTCTACTCATATATATATATATATATATATATATATATATATATATATATATAAATATATATATTGATATATATTATTATTATTATATACATATTGATTTTGGACTGTTGAGCATATTATATATATATTATTACATATATTATGATAAATATATATATATATATATATATATTATTATATATTATATATATTGAGTATATATACATTATTATTACATATATATATTATTATTATTAATATATATATTATTATTATATTATTATTAAAGTAATGCAATCTGGAAGATCATACTCTGGGCAGTGACGATATATACATATTATTATTATTATTATATATATACATATTATTATATATATACATATATTATTATTATTATTATTATTATATATTATATATTATTATATATATATATTATTATTATTACATACATAAACATATTATATATATATATATTATTATTTTTATTTTTAGTATTGTATATATATATATATATATATATATATATATATATATATATATATATATATATATATATATATATATATATATATATATATATATATATAGAGAGAGAGAGAGAGAGAGAGATATATAAAAATTTTTTTTTCAAATTTCTTCGTACGTTTTCGCCTGAAACGAAAAGTTTCGTTCTCTTGGATTCTCGTATTTTTTCGTTCGTACATCAAGGTAATAATGTTTGGCCTATATATATATATTATATGAAATATGAAAATCTCTGTACGTCTATAGTTAAAAATTTACTTAGAATTAGAGTAGGAAGGTGAATTTCCAAATGAATTTAGTTATTATAATTGCTATTGTTAATGTAGTTGTTTTTCTTTAAATTTATTTTATAAATCAGTTTCTTTTTTTCACTTTCAAATAAAATTGTAATAGTTTAGTTAACTTTACTATTTAATTTATTTTATCAAAAAGACTCGAAAATATTGTGTAGGAGCTACCTACCCTACCTACCCTATGTATACGCTCCTGATATATATATATATATATATATATATATATATATATATATATATATATATATATATATATATATATATATATATATATATATATATATATATATATATATATATATATACACACATATCACATATTATGGGATATATATATATATATATATATATATACATATATATATATATATATATATATATATAGATATATATATATATATTATTATTATGTTACATATATATATATATTTACTATATATATATATATGGTGAATAATATAAATAAAAACTATAGACTTTTATAGGTTATGCATTTTATATATATAGAACAGGAAAAGCAGCGCATTTGAAACCATTTGAAACTTTTTATATAATAGCTTAGAGATGCTTTGTCGTTTTCTTTTTAGATCGTGCAACATTTTTAATGGTTTGCGAGTTTATATTTAATTTTTTTAAATTAGCGGGAGTTTGGTGCTCAGGGTAGATTATTTTCCCTCTCGGGTCTACTGCTCTTAGAGCTAGCTCGCCCTTCTCTGGACGTCTTACTCTTTTGCCGTATTGAGTTCACATTACGCAAATAATTCATTTATACAGCATTTTACACGCCGCAGGCAGCCTGAGCCGACGGGGAACAGAGGTGGGACGTTTTCCATACCCTGTAGGGGGCGGAGGAACCCCGCGACACCCAAATACCAAAGAGCGGGGGTTCCGAGACCCTCCCGGGGAAAGAGTCCTACCCTGTCGTTCCCTCGGAAGGCCGAGAGACCCCGACTCCTGCCATCGGTGCAGTATAGGGGTTCCTATTAGTTTAAAAAAATAAAAATAAAGCAACTTGCAAACCATTAAAAACGTACCAAAAAAGTACCACGACAAAGCATGCGTCTCTGAAAGTAAATTATATAAAAATATTAAAAAAAGAAAAAAATTAAAATACATTGCTTTTCATGTTCTACATATATATACTTTTCTTCTAAATAAACTTTTCTCTAAAGTCTATAGTTTTTCCTTCCTTAATGTCTCTCTTTTCACCTATATATATATATATATATATATATATATATATATATATATATATATATATATATATATATATATATTTATATATATAATTATTTATATATATATATATATAAATACACTGTAAAGCATAATGCATGTAACTAAAAACTATAACAGCTACAGGTAAATAAATAACATTTTTGATTTAAGCAAATTCATCGATGAAACTTAAAATAAAAATTTATTTATTCTAATATTTATTAATAACACCTTAAATATTATTGTAATCTTAGGTCTGTTGCGTACGCTCTCATCAACTTTCCATTTCTGCAGTAGTACGAGAACAAGAGTTACCAAATATTGTTTTTTTTTTATTATACTCTCTAGAAATGTTAATTTTTCTTTTTATTTTCCGTCGTCCCATGGTAGGCCGAGAAACCCCGGCTCTGTCCATCTTTTGTGGTTTACCCTTGGGATTTCTATTTGAGATAAATCGACCAGTGGCAACCTTAACGTTCCTCGAAGCGCCAGAGCTCCTTCGTTCTTCTCAAAATATGATCATTAAAACAGATTTCTTCCAACATTTTTAACAATTTTAAATTTTTCAAAAGTGTTATTTTTTTAATTTCATGGATAAAAATCCGATTGTTAAAAATTTTTTATTTGTTTTTTTTAGCTGTTTTAGTTTTTTGTTACATGCATGTTACGCTTTCGGGAGGCTGACCCATATATATATATATATATAGCAGCAGCATATATATATATATATATATATATATATATATATATATATATATATATATATATATATATATATATATATTATTATTATTATTACATATATTATTACATATTACCTGTAATGTAGCAGGATCTTTCTTCAAGTGCTGAGGATATATTACATATTATTATTATTATTATTATTATTATTATTATTATTATATATATATATTATATATATATATATATAGTTATATTATTATTTATATATATATATATATATATTATATTATTATATATTATTATTATTATATTATATAAATATATATGTTATTATTATTATTATTATTATATACATATTATTATTATTATTATATTATTATTATTATTATTATTATATATATATATATATATTATATATATATATTTATATTTAGTTATTATTATTATTATATATATTATTATATTATTATTATTATTAATATTATTATATATATATATGCTCGTATATAATCTTACATGAATAAAAGTGCAATAAAATAAAACATAACAAATTCGCTCTTGATTACAAATATAAGAAAGATTTTAGGATTTTGAAGAAGGTTCAATATCGTGAACCATCTCATGCTCCCCGAAAGCTTCAAAATTTTAGAACTTCTATAAATTGCACCATCCTTCTTGTAACTTGCTTTGCATGGTTTAAGAAATTAAGGCCTCAATTCATCAACCTTTGATTTAAAATCCCTTAAAATTTCTTTCCTTTTTTTTCTTTTTCTTTCTTCCTTAAATTTATTTCTCCTTAATCAAGTTGCTTTCGATGATGGTAAAATCTTCAATACGAAGCCGCTGTATATCTTAGACAGCTTAAATAAACACTTTATCTAAAACCTTTCTTCATTGCTGCTGCACCATCATGTTGTTGGCCAATCAGAAAGTCACTATTTATTTCAACTTTAGTTGTATTGCCTCCTCTAGATATTGCCCTTTGTTGGAAGAGACCGATCTACAAATTCAAAGCAAGCACCCAATTGAAATTCAATCAGGTTGGACAATTATTCTTGGGGTTGAGCAAGATGTAGATGTAGTTCTTGGTGGATTTTTTTTAGAAGAAACTTTCTAGGGTTGCTTTGCTAACTATATTTTATCCGGAAATTTCTTTGCTGATGCTTTGGTTAAAACTTTTTTAACTTTTGACGTTTTAGAATTCCAGAATAATCATCTCCCATTTGATAAGTTATGGAGAATTAGTGCTTCCGCAAACTTCACAAACATTTTAAAAAGTTCTGTCTGCACTGTAAACCTCCATGATTATGTTGTTTTCCCGAAACAGAGATTTTAAGAGCGCTTCTCAGTTATGTCGAACTTTGAAAGGTAAAATTACAGCTCCAATAAGCGATGAAGAAAATCAAACATTTGTATCATCCACTAGGACATTTTTTGAGGTATGTTCCACTGATTACAGCATTTTATGTGGGTTGGAATAAAAGCGGAAGTGTTGAATGGATCACTACAACTAATTCATAATGAAAGAAATACCCATTTGAAATACAGTAACTTCAGACCAGGAGTTTTCACATACTTCGGCGAGCCCAAAAGCCCCAAATGCATTCTTAGAAACATTTGGGAAGTGGGCAATGTACTCGTGTGGAATTGAAGCCTGTATCACGTACAGTATTCCTAATACGTCTGAACATAAATTAAGGGGTCTTTGTTCTCGTCCACATATCGATACAACTTGCGAGATACAAAGTTACCAAAACAAAAAGAAAAAATAAGAAAGATTTTTCTTTTCAAATAGTTTTCGTCTTGGAAAACTAAAATAATGCCCAGTTGTTTTCATTGAGCTAATAGATTTTATAATGTATTTTACTCCATATGAATGTCAACATCACTGAACAAGAAGGCGCTGTATATTTTCGACAGTTTGAACATCTTTTATATAAAACTTTTCTTTCTTTGCTCTTCACCACGTCGTTAAGGTCCAATCAGAAAATCATTATTTATTTCAACCTTCGAAGTATTGTCTTCATTAGAGATTCTCCTTTTGAGCTTTCAATAGACAATAAATCTAAGAAATCTTCACAAACCATAAATATGTTTTCCTCATTTCTATTAATATGTGCTCTTAATTTGCTTTGATTATTATAGTTATTATTCTTTTAAATTAAATATAAGAGATTCAAATCATATATTTTTTTTGATAGTTTAAATAATTTATGGGGGTTCAAACCCCCTGAAGTCTGAACCCCCCGGGCTACGGCCTTATATATATATATATATATTATATATATATATATATATGTTATATATATATATATATATATATATATTATTATATATATATATATATATATATATATATATATATATATATATATATATATATATATATATATATATATATATATATATATATATATATATATATTTATATATATTATTATTTTTATTACATATATATATAGTTATTATTATATATATATATATATATATATATATATATATATATATTATATATAGATATAAATATATATATATATATATATATATATATATATATATATATATATATATATATATATATATATATATATATATATCTATATAAATTTATATATTTATATATATATATATATATATATATATATATATATATATATATACCAGAGGCGACTCCTACACTCGGGCTGCTTGGGTTTAGCACGACTTATCATTATAGAAACGATCGATCTTCTACAAATTTCATAAAGATACGATAAACTTCTCTAATTCTTTTTTGCGAGAATTGGGCATATGAAAGAAATTATTACATAATACTTATAAAAGATTATTTAAAATTTAATCAAAAAGTGTAAGAATCATCGCCATTGAATAATGCAATTTTTCAATCAATAATTAATAAAAGGTGACAGCTCGAACTTCTCCGAAAAAGCCAAGAGAAAATTTTAAGACATTATACACTCTACCCATTCGTGACTAATTTTTTTTTACAAGTTGTTTTTTTTTCCCTACCTAGGAATTTAATAAAACACTTGTTTTATTTAAAAAAAAAAGTTAAAATAAACATTTATTTGTTCTTAATGCACAATTCGGATAAAAATAATTAATATTTAAATTCTAATACCTGAATTTAGCCTTTGACATCTCTTTCTGTAAACACTATACATAATAAATAATAATTTTATAACAAACAATATTTAATAAAATAAATAAAAATAATAAAGAAATTAATAAAATACTAATAAAAAATAAATAATATATATTTATTATAATATTAATTATAATATTTATAATAATATATATTTATTATAATATTTTATTATAATATAATAATAAAATAAAATTATAAAAGAATAATGAAAGAAGGCAATAACAATTACCCATCGAATCAATTTTAAAATAAAGAAAACGTAAAATAGCAATAACTCAAGTATCAATAATGTGAATATTTTTGGGTGTTTAGATAATTATATATATATATATATATATATATATGGTATAGCATATATATATATATATATATATTATATATATATATATATATATATATATTATATATATATATATATATATATATTATATATATATATATATATAGAGAGAGAGAGAGAGAGAGAGAGAGAGACCGGGTAGCAAAAAGTTACTGGAGTCGACGCTGACAGAGGCGACTCCTACACTCGGGCTGCTCGGGCTTAGCACCTGTTATCATTATATAGACCGATCTACAAATTTCATAAGGTTACGATAAATTCTTTTATTTTTTTGCGAAAATTGGTCATATGAAAGAAATTATTACATAATAATACATATAAAAGATTATTTAAAATTTAAACAAACTGTGAGAATTGTCACCATTGAATTATGCTATTTTTCAATCAATTATAAAAGGTGATAGCTCGGGCTTCTCCGAAATAGCCGAGAGAAAATTTTAAGACGGTATACACTATACATATTCGTGAATTTAATTTTTTTACAAATTTTTTTTCCAACCTAGGAATCTAATAAAACACTCGTTTTATTTTGAAAAATTTAAAATAAATATTTTTTTTGTTCTTAATGCACATTTCAGATAAAAATAATTAATATTTAAAATCTAATACCTGAATTTAGCCTTTGGCATCTCTTACTCTAAATAATATACATAATAAACAATAGTTTTATAACAAACAATATTTAATTAAATATATAAAAATAATAAAGAAATTAATAAAATACTAATAATAAAATAATAAAATAAATAATAATAACATAATATAATAATAATAATAACATAATAAAATAAATAATGAAAGAATAATATATATATATATATATATATATA
>JABUQX010140653.1:60000-67500 GCA_015478945.1 Trachelipus rathkii
ATATATGTATACTTATATATAAGAGGAAGCAGCGTAGGCCAATGAGATTACCCCATTGACATTTATGATGTCCTAGGGGGATACCCCATTGCACTCCAATTCTCAGTTGTTCGCTATTCTTCGCTTTCATTTTACACACCCTTGCTACACAGCAGACTCTCTTTTATTCCCACATCTTGAACATTATTACACAACATTTCTTTCTTAAAAATAATTATAATGGCAGTGACACAACCGGCTCCCGGAGAAGTCAAGATGCGGGCGACTTCCAAAGATAGAACCTTATTCACCCCTACCCACGTCACCACTTGGGATTAGACGGCCTCAAGTGGTGGAGTTGTTGCCGTTACCTAGTTGCCGGCTTGTTCTAGTGGACGGTCTACTTTCTTCATTACTTCTGCAACCTTCGAGGCCTTTTCACTAACTCCCACTTTATAGAACACCACCTTTCTTCTTCATGACCTCACTTCTTGTTCTTAACCTAAACACAGATGCTGGAGTTCTTTCATATAACAAACCCAACTCTGTTCCCTTCTACTCTCTCTATCCTCAATTTTAAGTCAATGTCGGATGTTGGGCAAACGTACCCAACGATGTAATCTGTTCCTGAGTTTCTAATTTGGATTCTTCTGAATTTTCTACTTTATGATTTAAACTCTCATGTTAATCTACAACTAAATTCATCTGTTCTGTTTATGCACTACCTAACTTTACTGATTATTTTAAATTCTTTGACTATCTAAAGTTTAAAGCTGAGCACATTCTCTCTTTATCTCCTTTCTCAGAGATAATCATCTTGGGTGATTCCAATGTTCACTAAAGTCAGTGGCTTTCCTCCAGTTCTCATGATACAACTGGTGAACTTGCCTACCATTTCTCTATCTAGGATTTCCTCAAATAGTTGGTGCAGCTCCCAAATTGCATTCCTGATCATCTTGGCGATGAACCCTGCATTCTAGACATTTCCTTAAGTTTTAATCCTTTTCCTTATTCTGTTAAACTCTTTCCTCCTCTGGTTTCCTCTGAGCGCCATCTTACCTCTGTATACTCTTGTATACTCTTCTTTCTCTTCAAGTTTATGCAGGAAAGATCCCACCCTGCCCACGGCAATTAAACGTTTTGGGGTCTTTGGTGCTGCAAAGTGGTCGGACTTGCGGTCGTATTTCTTTGATTTCCCATGGACTGAATAGTGCTTCCGTGGGAGGAATCCCTCGGTGGGGGGGGTTCCTCGGTGGGAGGGGTTCCTCGGTGGGAGGGGTCCTCGGTGGGAGGGGTCCCTCGCTGGGAGGGGTCCCTCGGAATGTGCAGAAAGAATAACTGAGGTGATTCTCTCTTGCAATGAGGTATACATTCCATATTCTTCCCCTTCAACTAAAAATAACAAACCTTGGTTTAACCTTGGTTTAACTCTGTTTATTACCGTTGTCTTCAAACTCCAGAAACTCATGTTATTTAAATTTCATCCCGGAATTGTGCAAAATCTGTTCTCAGTGACACTAAAAACTTCTTTCTTCTTAGAAATTGCAGTGGTCATTCTGGTTCCTCTTCCTCGCGCCTTTTCTGACATTTAGCAAAAAATGTCAACTCTTACTTTCGTTCTTCCTCTTTCCCTCCTCTAGTATCTTCTGATGGCACAACTTCCATCTTACCTTTTGCTAAAGTTGAACTCTTCGCTTAAGCTTTTGCTTCTAACTCTACTCTTGACGATTACTGAGCTATTTCTCCTTCTCCATCCTTCAGTAGCTCATCTATGGCTAACATGCGTAATTTCTTCTTAACATGTTTTTCATGTTCTCTCTGAGCTTAACACAAATTAGGAGTATGGTCCTAACTCCTGTGGTTCTTAAAATTTGTGCTTCTGAGCTTTACCTATGTAAGCTGTTTCCACTTTGACCTTCCCTTATGCTGAAAATGTGTTCTCATTCTACCTGTGTCAAAAAAGAAATTACTCTCAACCCACTAACAATCATTCTATCGTTTTAACCTTCGTTCTTTCTAAAGTTTTCAAATCTATCCTCAACAGAAAGATTTAAAAATATATTAGTTCTTCTAATCTAATCTCAGATCGCCAGTATGACATTTGTAAGAAGCGATCAACTGGTGATCATTTTTCTCTTCTCTCTGATACTTAGTTCTCCGTTCTTCGACATTTCGGTGAATCTTTTTCTATAGCGCTAGACATTTTGAAGGCATTCGAATAAGTCTGGCACAAACCTTTGATTTCTAACTTCCCTCTTTCGGTATATATCCTTCTATCTGTGACCTTCACTCTGGTTTTCTTTCCGGTCGTTCGATAGCAGCTGTTGTTATCGGCCACCGTTCATATTGTGGTGTTCCTCAAGGTTCTATCCTGTCTCCAACTCTTTTTCTGCTTTTCATTAATGACCTTCTCCCTATCACATCGTCTCCAATCCACCCCTACTCCGATGACTCCGCCTTTCATTACTCCTTCCAATTTGGGAGTCTTCCCACTTAACAACAACTAAAGTATGCCAGGATGGTGGCCTTGGAGGGGCAGACCTCTGATCTTTCTCACGTCAGAAAACACGTCAGTTTTTAATGCCTCAAGAACAAAGTTTCTTCTTCTATCTTCTCGGAGTAATCTTTAATCTTCAACACAATGATAATATCTTCTTCGAAAATGCGCAACTCTAACCTACCTATTTTTGTTAATATTATTGGGCTTTCCTTTTCCCGTGACCTTAATTATAAGGAACACATTATTACCTCTCTTTCTAAACAACTTCTAACAAGACATTTGGGTGTTCTGAGGCGAATTCTCACCACCCCAGTTGCTTGCTCTGTACAGGGGCATTATTCGCCCTTGTATGGGGTATGCACCAAATATCTGGAGTGGTTCCATGCACATTATTTTCCTTGATCACGTGGAGTCTAGAGCTTTTCTCCTTGTTAAGTCTCCTTCTCTCACTCTTACTAACCCTCTCCAATCTCTCTCTCCAGATATCGAACTGTTGCATCACTACTTATACTATCGGTGTTACAATGGGAGCTGCTCTTTTGAAGTCGCTATTCGAGTACCTCCTCCTTTGAGGAGAGCTTGAAGGACTCGTCTTTCGACACAATCTCATCATTTCCTTGTCCGACACTCTGACCCCAGACTTTACCTCTATGCTCAATCTTACATGTACTCTACTGGTAAAGTCTAGAACACACTCATCTATTTTCCAGCTTCGTTTGATTTGCATACTTTCAAACGCCTTATAGCCGAGCATATCGACTTTTGATTTGGATTTGGATTCTACTTCTTCCCAACTCCGGTGGAGTCTCGAGGTCTCCGGCCTTTGCCCAGGGGATATATATATATATATATATATATAAGGTATACTATCTTTGCCTAAATATATGTGTGTGTACTTAAGGCTTTTGTACATACTCTTTATTTCAAATATATATATACCTTATATATATATATATGCATATATGATATATATATATATATAAAGGGATAGGACTTTTTGAGCCCATTAATTAGAAGGGAAATCAATTACAAAAATAAATCCATTTCTTATAAAATTATTAAAACATTTCTGAATCTAATTAGGAAAATATATTAAAAAAAAAAATAAAACATTAAATAAACTATAAAAAATTGTTGAATCTGAAAAAAACATTTTTTGGTTTTATTAATAATAATTATTGCATTTCTGCCGTAATAATTACCATACATTATTTATGTTTTAAGTAAGTAATGACTTGGAATTGTATGTATGGTGAAAAGTATTAATTAAATTTGATTGATACAATACCATGTGTTTCTCCTCTCTCTCTCTCTCTCTCTCTCTCTCTCTCTCTCTCCTCTCTCTCTCTCTCTCTCTCTCTCTCTCTCTCTCTCTCTCTCTCTCTCTCTCTCTCTCTCTCTCTCTCTCTCTCTAATTCTGCATATACCTCTTTTCTAATTCTATCTATCTATCTATCTATCTATCTATCTATCCTATCTGTGTGTATCTATCTATCTATCTATCTATCTATCTATCTATCTATCTATCTATCTATCTATCTATCTATCTATCTATCTATCTATCTATCTATCTATCTATCTATCTATCTATCTATCTATCTATCACTATAAGTATTTCTTCATTCTCTCTCTTTCTTTACACGTTTTATACTTTTTTTCTCTCTAATTTTAATATGTTTGTCTCCTTATGAATACAAAATTTGTGATTCCAATCTGAAAATATTTTGCAAATCTTCTTAAAGTCTGCTAAATAATAAAAATCCCCCTCTCTGTCTCTCTCTCTCTCTCTCTCTCTCTCTCTCTCTCTCTCTCTCTCTATATATATATATATATATATATATATATATATATATATATATATATATATATATATATATATATATATATATATATATATATATATATATATATATATATATATATATATATATGTATTATAACTTGTTTCATAGTTTTCCAAAAATAATAGTAGACCTCAGAAATTTCTTCTATTTCAGCAAAATAGAAAGTTTCAAATACTTCCTTCAAATATTAAAAAAATAATGAAATTGTCTTGATATTCCTACAAATATTCAATCAAATTACTATTTCTGTAAATATTAAAAAGTGAATTTAATTCCAATAAAGCCTGCCTAATTAAGTATTTAAAACATTCCCATTGTAAAATTTTTAAAATTATTTTTTATCTTTTATATTTGACACAAAGTTGAGATATTAAAATGAGGTTAAAATGTTTTACCTTTAATAAGAAACTGGAATGGTACACAAAATATTCTAAACTCATAAACTACAACAAAAATGGTATACGACGCAAAAAAATATTTGCTCTATAGTTTATTGGTTCGATATTAAAATCAAATCAAGATATAATAACTGATGGAAAATGGAAGAGACTGGAGGGTGCCCTGCTTATTGTAACATCATGATTTGGTTTTGTGCGACGAATCTGAAGAAACTTTGAGAGGATTGGTAGAGAGGTTTATCAGGGTGTGAAAAATCAGGGATTTGAAAGTAAATGTTGATAAGAGTAAGGTGGTGGTAGTGAGTGAGGAGAGTCCGCGTTGTGAAATTATGTTGGCTGGCGAGGAATTGGAACAAGAATCTTTGTTTCAATATTTAGGCAATATGTTGGATGAAAAGGAAACGGATGATGCAGAGTATAGCAGTAAAGTTGTGAATGGTAGGAAGGTGGCAGGTGCAATTAAATTCTTGGTGAATGCAAAGGGATTAAGTCTTGAGTGCCCTAGGGTTCTGCATGAGGGTATGTTGTTGCCGGTGTTAATGTATAGTAGTGAAACTATGGTGTGGAATAAGCGGTATAGATCTAAGTTGGAATCTTTTCAGATGGAAAATAATCTTAGGGGCTTGTTAGGTGATAGAATAAGGATTAAATTGCGGAATGAACGTTTTAACAAGTAGTTTGGTGTGAAGAAAGGCGTAAATGGAAGAATAAATGATAGTGTATTAAGTTGGTTTGGTTATCTGGAAAGGGTGGATTATAGTAGGTTAGTTAAGCGGATGTACAGTGGTGAGTGTGTTGGAAATCGACCGGCTGGTAGACCGAATAGAAAGTGGATCGAAAAAAAAAAGTGTTTGTATGAGGCGAGAAGAAAGGTGCATAATAAGAGTGAATGACGGGGTTTTGTGAGTGGGGGATTGTCGTGGGCTTGGTCCAGGGAATGAAGGCTACATTGACGAGACACCACAGAGGAGGCCCGTCGCGGTTGTGGATTTTGTGGATTTTTGTCTGCGATGAGCTCGCACTTAAGTGTATGAGGGGAAGGCATGTGGCTTTTCTTTCGACTTAAGTGATGCTCTTTTATTAAATATTCTATTTCCGTGTATGTTGCACACCCTGCTTCTATTTGCGGAAAATGAAGGGATGATTAAGAAATATATATATATATATATATATATATATATGGTGATATATACTATATATATATATATATATATATATATATATATATATATATATATATATATATATATATATATATATATATATATATATATATATATATATATATATATATATATGGTGAAATTTGGTTTAAAGCCACAACTCATATCTCAAAACTGGCAAAAGCTGAAAGCGAAAAGAGGTACATTGCTGGAATGCTGGATACCAATTCTAATGATAAATGAAAAAAAAATAAGAGATAAAAAAAAAATATATATATATATATATATATATATATATATATATATATATATATATATATATATATATATATATATATATATATATATATATATATATATATATATCAATACAATAGCTACAGCGAAAGGAATACATTTTGGAATCCTGGTAAAATTTTAGATGGAAAATGTAAAAAATAAAAATAAAAAAATTATTTAATAATTATAGTAATATGATTAGATAGCCTATTTAGAGACCTTTATTGGTTACTCGTTAAAATAAATAGACTTTCCTAATAAATTTTGCTTTTTTTTTTTTTACTAAAAAAAGAAACTCATACCCGCACCGATGGCAGGAGTTGGGGTCTCTCAGCCTTCCAGGGAACTACAGGGTGGGATAATTCCCCTCAGGGGAGGAGTCTCGGAACCCCGCTCACTTTGGTATTGGGTGTCAGGAGGTTCCTCCACCCTACAGGGAGTATGGAAAAGCAATCCCCTGTTCCCCGTCAGTTCAAACCCCCCTACACATTGCCATTATAGCCTGCCCCACAAATAACTATATATATATATATATATATATATATATATATATATATATATATATATATATATATATATATATATATATATATATATATATACTATATTTTTTTATAAAATAGCTAATCATTATTTTATTCCTTTATTTTTATTTTTATTTTTATTTTTCATTTTCTAACTTAAATTGTGCAAGAGTTCATAATGTATTCCTTTGTAGCTATTGTAGTTTGAGGATATGATTTTTTTTTACAGTTTCCATAATAAAATTTTAACAATGCCGAGATCTCAGTCAGTGATAGTTATTTAAATAATTATATCACTATATATATATATATATATATATATATATATATATATATATATATAGATATATAAATATACTTTATATATATATATATATATATATATATATATATATATATATATATATATATATACATATATATGTGTGTGTGTGTGTGTGTGTGTGTGTGTGTGTGTGTGTGTGGGTGTGTGTGTGTAAGTGTGTGTATGTGTGTGTGTGTAGGTGTGTGTGTAAGTAATAAAATAATGAAGTAATAAATTCAATATGTAAAACAGAGAAAAAAATCATTCTTAGCCTAACTTAGCCTAACGCCATAAAAGGCTAGCCTCATTTTATCATATTTCTTCTCACAATTACACAAGTGTAGTCAATTGACTTCGTCGTCGTTTCGGTCCTTTGGCGAGGCAGGTGAGGAATATCTGGCCGCAACACGCTCTTCGATCTTTGCTTATATAAAAAATTAACTTTTTAAATATGACAAAAACAGAATATAATTTTGATATTTGTAAGTATTTGATTATAAATCAGTTAA
>JABUQX010140653.1:70000-75000 GCA_015478945.1 Trachelipus rathkii
GTGGATAGATGTAAATACTTGTCTATACGTGTGTGCAGGATATCTTGACAATGATATTTTACCCCAAAACTAATAAAAGCTGAGTTATTTTATTTTCACGTCTGTAATAAAGGCAATCAATAAATCATTGTTTTTCTACAAAATTTCAGCGGTCTTCTGCTATTCTGTAAGTTTTTAAGGACACCATGATAGATTTTAGATCATCTATAAATCAATCGTGGTTTTATTAATGAGTCTTCATTATTTATGAAAATTTTAAATGAAACAGGGGAACAAATATACCGTCTGGAATTCTAAGGTCATGGACAGGAAATGGATGCATTTTTAAGACTTTCAGACATATAATTATAGAAAGAGCAAAACTGAAAATGAAAATGCGTGGTACGAGTTAATGAATATAAAACAGTGCAAAAAAGTGGCTTGAAACAGGTAAAGCCTGCTAGTAAGATGACCCTTCGTTTGGACTTGATCCAGGGAAATAATTAGCAAATTTCTGATAATGCAGATTTGAGTTTTCTTTTTCTAGATCAAACCTGAAGTGACTCCACTAACGAAGATCTGAATGATTAACTTAATTATAAACTGCTCCCCAATCATCGTTAATAATACAGTTAAATCCATTCACACACAATAACTATTAATTCCATACTATGAGAGCGATATATATGGATAGTGGATATAGGAGGTGGTATATAGATGGCGCAAGATATATATATATATATATATTATAAGAGTATGAGAAAGATAGATAGAAAGGAGAGCAGAGAGGTAGAGAGAGGTGGAGAGAGAGAGAGAGAGATAAGATAGAGAGTATTAGAGTGAGAGATGAGAGATATATATATATATATATATATATAAAGATATATATGAAAGAAAGAGGATATGATATATAGAGAGAAGTATATATGGAGGTATATTTATATATATATATATATATATATATATATATAAGATATATATAAGTATATATATATATACATATGTGCTTGTTTACTTCCTAAACCAAGTATGCTACCTGTTGTTGAGCTTCACAAATAATAAATAATTATTTGTCAGGTAAATTTCTTCTTTGATGATTATCAAAATCATTAATATGATCAGTTAGAGAGCAAAGTGGTACAAAGCCTCTCCCATGATAATAAGATTTTTCCTGCAAAAACACTGATACCACACGAATATGTACCCATCAGAGCATTAATTATAAAACATATATTATTCTTCGATATATGTCTACAAAGATCCTCTTTGTTCGAGTTCAGCAATGACAGATTAATTCAAGACGCGATTTATAACTATTCCTATTTCATGATTATTTACTAACTATAAGTTTATTTACATTTTAAGAGTTATTTTATTATTGTTATTTGTTATTATTATTTTATTATTATTATTGATATCTTATTATATTGTTGATTAATATTATTATTATTTTATATTACAATATTATTATTTATTACATTTATTACGTATATATATATAAGTATATATATATTATTATATATATATATTATATATATATATATATATATATAGAAAGGAGAATGTATGGATATATATATGTTATATATATATATATATATATTAGCATATATATATATATATTATGGCAGTATACATATAACATTCATTGGCTTTACTTATCTTCGTATAAAATGGGAAGCGGAACAGTATACTTGGCATTGCTTATATATTGGTCTTCTGAATGATGGTAAATTACTTACAAAATGTGGGAATTTTATTTCATTTACAGGGCATGTTTTATGTTTATATATTTTACCTTCCAAAATGTACATAAAATTCATAAACTAGGACAAAATACAACAAACTTTGGTAATATAAAAATAAAAATGTTATTAAATATATTATTTTCTTTATACAAACAAAGATTTTGCATTGAAGAGTAAATTTTAAGGTTAATAATTATATATTAAAATTCTTTGATAGCAACTTGAACAAATTCATTTAAAAATTAAAAAAAAATAAAAAAATAAATAAATAAATAAATAATGAATTTAATAGAGCTCATTTTTTTATCTCATATAGTGTTTTGAAAATTCTTTCTATAGAATAGAATTTATGAAATGATATTAATTAGTAGTTAGTGTACATCCTTGATTCAAAATATATATTTTAAAGACAGCAAGTGTGGTTTTAACTAAAGGATGTAAACAATTTAGTTGTGCGTCTACGGGGTCATTAAAAGAAATGATTATCTTGGAATGAGCTTGAATTGAATATATATATATAAAGATATTAATATATTATATATAGATATATATATATATTTAATTTAATTATATATATACATTATTATTTTATATATATTATAAATATATATATATATATATATATATATATATATATATATATATATATATATTATTATTATATATATTTATATATATATATATACATATATATATTTTTCTGTCTATTATAAGTATTAATAAGATAAAGTATTAATAAAGATTAAAGTATTTATACATTAACCAAAATATTATTATATATATATATATATTATATATACATATATTATTATTGTATATATATATATATATATATTATATATTATGTATTAATATATAGAGAGTTATATATATATATATATATATATATATATATATATTATTATTACATATATATTATATATATATATATATATATACATATATATATTTATAAGGTGAAAATCCAATATATCTTGGTAAAATTTAATTATGGTCAGCACTATGCTGGTGATTTAGTGTCTAATGAACAAAGAATCAGAAGAACAACCTTACCAGATACTTTCTCCTGAGAACTCCAACCGAAACTGGTCAGCGTAGGCAATTTCATGAAGGGTCAAGACTCCAAACTTCTGATTTCAAATTTTAAGTGGGTAAACTCATGTGAAAGTCCATCACCACTGCCTTATGAAGAGTATCTCAAGCAGAAGGATTTCATGTATTTTTACTACTGAAATATCTCATTTTATAGTTAATAAAACACTGGTCAAACATAGATTTTCTTAAATTACCATCCTCTTATAAGTGCTTCCTCACAAAAGAAGAAATCACTGAATAGTAATAGTCCTTGAAAGAGGCATATGTATATGAGTGAGAGGATATATAGGTAGAGATAGATATAGAAGAAGATATGGGCGGTATATAAGGAGAGATAGAGAGGCATATGATATAGAGTATATAAAGTATATACATATATATATATATATATAGATGATAAAATATATATATAAGATATATATATATATATATGGTATATATATACAGAGAGAGTATATATATATATATATGGTATATATATATATATATAATTGTGTTTTAATTAGCACAGTTTACTTACATAAACATTTATACCCACAAAAATTTCTTTTGAAATAATGTTTTAAATGAAGTCTAAAATAAGAGCTGGTGTTTCATAAAGTTCTGACTATCTATGTAAGTGATATATGCACACATGATCGTTTCCAATCTGCTTGTTAACTTCACGTCATGCAGGGAATCACCATCGGGAGCCCTGCTAATGTTAACTCTGACATCAAATTAGCAAACTGAAGGGTCATGGAAGCTGATTATTTTTGCTTGACAAGCAAATTTTTACAAACATTGAAATATTGTCAAAAGTTAATATTTTGTGTTAATTTCATATTATGATAATTAAATAACATTATTTACAAAATATCCATATACAGAGTATATTGTTTACACCTCATAGCTTTTTCTGATCCGATTTTGAGTTTCAAATTTTCTGTTCTCTTTGATTATACGCAATTTTTTTCAATTTGAAGTTTTTCCTGAAATGATTATAACACTGTAATGTAGCCTTCAAACGCCATTGTGTTGTCCATATGCTTTATTAATGTGTCAGATTTAAGCATTTCAAAAGAAAATGTAAAATGCTAGTCCACTGTTAGATGATAAATTATTTCATTTTAAAAATGTTTTTAACTCTATTGTACTTAAAGATAACTAATCATTAAAGTTACCTTTACAAATCCCATATTAATAATAATAATAATAATAATAATAATAATATGAATAATAAGAATAATAATAAATATAACACAATAAGAATAATAATTAATACTAATAATTAATGAATAATAATAATAATAATAATAAATAATAACAATAATAAGAATAATAATTATAATATCAATAAATAATAATAATAATAATAATAATAATAATAATAATAATAATAATAATGAATAATGAATAATAATAATTATTTAAGATGAATAATAATAATAATCAATCAACCAATCAATCAATCAATCAATCAATAATTATTATTATTATTCTTAATATTATTATTCTTAATATGTTAAACTAATAACATTAATATAATACACATGAAACTGATAATGAAGATGAAAATCAAACTGAAGAAGAAGAAGAAGAAGAAGAAGAATAAAAGAAATAAAGAAATAAAGAAATAATAAGAAGAAGAATAGTAGAATAAAGGTAAAGAAGCAGAAGAAGAGAAGAGAAGAAGACAGAAGAAGAAGAAGGCTAATAAAGGAATATAATAATTAAGAAAAATAATAAAAAACAAATTTAACAGTAATTTATAAGGCAACCATTAGCATGAATAACTGTATATTTATTAGAATGAATAAAACATCTATGTTGTGAATATTATTTTGAAAATTACATCATCAAATAATTAAAATCACAATTTAGTTATATAATGCCATGTAATAAATCAACCAGTGAATAGATATAATATTTGATTAGATGATGATGATTTAAAGTGTGAATTATAAAAATGATAGCCTGAACAAAACGATAACCAGAATAATAATAAGAATTATTAATACTAATAACAATATTTAATAATAATTAATAATAATAATTAATAATAATAATAAAGAAAGCTAATAATAATAATAATAACAATAATAATAATACCAATTAATAATAATAATAATAATGAATAATTTAACATATAATAATAATAATAATAATAATAACATCACTATCAACAATAATAATGTA
>JABUQX010140653.1:80000-90397 GCA_015478945.1 Trachelipus rathkii
GTAGCAGATATATATATATATATATATATATATATATATATATATATATATATATATATATATATATATATATATTATATGTTTTAAAATCTATTCTCTTATGCACGAGAAAACACACTGGGAGCAAAAAATATATGATATTGAAAGTGGTGGATATTACTGAAGATTTCCGTGATGCCCAACATATACGGTGTGTAAACATCGCCTTTGAGAATGTTGAAAATACGCGAAAGTGCTTGGTGATATCCTTTTTTATTTTTTTAGATATATATATATATATATATATATATATATATATATATATATATATATATATATATATATATATATATATATATATATATATATATATATATTTATATATTATATCTTTATATAATGTAATAGGGAATCTGGTAGGTATTAGTGATGTGTGGTGTTGGTGGTTGGCTTCTGAATGGAATCAAAAGTATCCCTGACAGTAGTGAAGCATATGTAAGAATACATGAAGTTAAAGTGAATGGTTTGATATTAATAATGGAGTGAAGAAGGAATGTGTTACGCCTCCTTGGCTATTTAATTTGTATATGGATGAGTTGGTGAAAGAATTACAGGTATGGATGGTAGGGAAAAGGGTTAGACCGATGGCGAATGGAAGATAGTGGATGGTACCCTGCTTATTTTGTACGCTAATGATTTGGTTTTGTTTGGTGAATCTGAAGGAAGTTTGAGAGGATTAGTAAGGGAGTTTGGTTGGGTGTGTAAAAGGAGAGGTTTGAAAGTAAATGTAGATAAGAGGAAGGTGATGGAAGATAGTGGAACAAGCATCAGACTTTACATATTTAGGCTATATGTTGGATGAAAAGGGAACGAATGATGCAGAGTATAGTAGGAAAGTTGTAAATGGGTTAGAAGGTGGCTGGTGCAATTAAATTCCTGGTCAATACAAAGAGATTAAGTCTTGAGTGTGCTAGAGTTCTTCAAGGGGGGATATGCTTGTTACCGATGTTAATGTATAAAAGTGAAACTATGATGTGATTTAAGATTTATAGATCTAAGATCCAGTCTGGTCAGAAGAATAATGTTAGGTGTGAGAAAAATTAATAAAACGAGGAAAGAACGTAAAAAGTTGATGGATAAGAAGATAGGCGTAAGCCAGAAAAAAACGATTGTGTTAAGATGGTTTGATCATATGGAAAGGATAGATGATAGTCGGTTGGTTGGTTAATCGGATGTATAGTGATGTGCGTGCTGGGAATCGGCGGGATGGGAGACGGAAGAAAAAGTGTATTAAGTCAATAAAGGAGTATCTGAAGAAAATTATTCTGCTTTTGGCAGAGGATGAAGAAAGGTGCATAATAGGAGTGAATGTTCGTGGCCCTGACCCCTTTTGACTTACGTCATGCTCTTCTCTGGTATACAACGGATCCTCAAACACTTGGGGAAAAGAATAAGAGTATATATATAGTATATAGTATATATATATATATATGTTGTTATATATATATAGCATATATATATATAAGAGAGAGATGGCGTATATATATATATATAAGAGAGAGAGAGAGAGAGAGAGGATATCTATAAATATATATATATATATATGGCTTATATGTATTTCATTAACAGCAAAATGTCATTTTTTCAATCAGATATCTCAAAAACTACAATAGCTACAGGAAAGAAATATATGTTGGAATGCTGGTTCAATTTAGTGTGGAAAATGGTTAAAAAAAAAAAAAAAAACATAGCAAGTGTATACAGAGAGATAACATAGGAATGTATATTTTTTAAATTTAATAAGTTTCAGTTAGGAAAAAAAGAAAAAATAATAGTAAATAAATAAAATAAATACAGCCTACGTTATTATACAGGGGACATAATATATATATAAATATATATATATATATATATATATATATATATAGATAGTATGTATATATATATATATATATATATATAGTATATGATATATATATATATATATATATATATATATATATATAAAGTTATATTTATATTTGTATATATATATAATATATAAAGAATAGTATATATATATATATATGCAGGTATATATATATATATATATATATTAGATATAAGAGATATTTTGTAAAGGTATTACACGGCAATGTAGGGGGCTCGAGCCGACGGGGAACACAGGGGGGGACGTTTTCCATACCCCGTAGGGGAGGGCGGAGGAACACCCGCGACACCCAAATACCAAAGAGTGGGTTCCGGAGACCTCCACGGAGGGGGGGGAACAGTCCCACCGTAGTTCCCCTGAGTTGTTTGAGAGGACCCTGACCCTGCCATCGGTGCGGGTATGCTACCCTTGGGTATTCTTTAGTAAAGCAAAATTTAATAGAAAGTCTATTTATTTTAACGAGTAACCAATAAAAAGTCTCTAAATACATTTTCCTATCATTTTACCAGGATTATTACCAATAATTTTTTATTTTTTTATTTTTTTTACATTTTCCTATCTAAAATTTTACCAGGATTCCAAAAAATGTATTCCTTTTCGCTGTAGCTATTGTAGTTTTTGAGTTTTTTTTTACGCACCAATTTGAATCAGCATTCCGGTAATGTATTCTTTTCCCGTAGCTACGCCAGGAATGAAGGATATGGGATAGTTTGAATTGAAGAAATTTTTGCTGTTAATGAAATATACATCTTTCCTATATATATATATATATATATATATATATATATATATATATATATAGTATATATATATATATATATATAGTATAGTATAGTATATATATATGTTAATATATATATATATATATATATACAGTAGGGACGTTAAGGTGTCTTCGGGGCCCCTCCCCGCAAGAATTTTGTTAGTCTCTCTCTTTATATATATATATATATATATATATATATATGGAGATATATATATATATATATATATATTATTATTATATATATATACAGTGATATAGTATATATATATATATATATATATATATATATATATATATATATATATATATATATATATTAATACCCTGTAAAACACTTTTATTCCATCATATATATTTAAAAGATTACAAGTGATTTACTGGGCTTTAATTTACATTACAAACAACCAGTGGAATATGCATGGTTTCATACATACATATTATTATTATTATTGAGTTATACATATACATATAATATATTATATTGTTATTGTTTCATTGTTAATACCTTTACATATAATATATATATATATATATATTATATATGTATATATATGTATATATATATTATTATTATTATTATTATATATATTATTACATATTATTATTATATATTATATATATATATATATATATTGAAGGCTACATATATTATTAAATGAGTATGAGTTATATATATATATTGATATTTATTATATATGAGTATATATTTATTATATATGTTATATATGTTGGAAAGAGTATTGTTTATATATATATATATATTGGCTATATATAGTATATACATATGTGAGAAGATATGATATATTTATATATGATGAGATATATAAGATATGATATATATATACTATTAGTTACATATATATTATTATATATATTATTATTGGCTACATACATATATTATTATATATTTACTTCTTTAAATTTTTCCTAATCTTCGCTTCTTTTGAAGAAGAAATACGTTGACTGCTTGATCAATATTAATTGCTCGAGTTTCTTCATGCTCGATACTCAGAATTGCCAAGTCGCTCAGTCTTGACTGGCTCATTGAGAAGCTTCTCTCTGCAATTGCTGTTGTAACTGGTAGAGTAAAATATAGCTGTATTGTTGCTATTAGTTCGGGAAAGCTACTTAACAGGAAGCTGTTTTCTTCGATAAGTAGTCGGGCAATATCTCTGATATTTCTTTTCGTATCGATCTCTTTACCTAATAAACTTCTAAATAATAACACTTCAGGAACTAGATTGCAAGTAATGTCACTGGGGTATTTGCTTATGAGGATGTTTACTTTTTCTGAAATTTCCTCCTCAGTCAGTTTTGTTAAGCTTTTTGGTTCCAAAAATGAAAAGTTTTCTGCAACCGTTCGTAAACTAATGAATCTATTTTTGATCTGATTAATTGCAATATCCAGTGATGTATTGAATATATTTATTTCAAAAGCTTTCAAAGGATTGTCTATTCTGTAGTCCAATGCTATTTCATCAAAATAACGCTTCACAGTTCGTCTGCGTTTCTGTTTTAGTTCACATGAAATATTCCATGTAAGTGCCAATTGTTTTGCTTCAAGGAAGAATTCGGAGAAGTTTCTCCTCAAATGTTGTAATTCTTCATTGGCGTGACTCAGGAAGAAACATGCTTTATGAAGATCAACTGACTTATTTTGTACACTTTCAGAAGCTCTGCTAACGTTTAGTATAAACTGAAAGGAGTCCAGATGTTTCCTAATGACGAGGGCCTGTTCTACTTCCTGTTTATTGTGACTAGACAGTATAATTTTCGTTAGGCACTTCATTGCACATTGAAAGTTTTTATTCAATGCCAAAAGGCAATCATTTCGTGATGCCCATCTTGTTGGACACAACTTTTTGATAATCTTTTTCCTTGCTAGTTCTCCTTCTAGTGTTTTGTTGAGAGCTTGCCAACGGGGTAAACTTCCGCTAAAGAAAACATACGTTTGCTGAACAATATCATAAAATTGACTAACCTCGGTAATGTTAGAGACTGAATCATTCAGCACAAGATTCAGGTTATGTGCTGCACAATGTACGTACTCAGCTATTGGAACTATATTTTTAATTCTTTTCTGTAGTCCAGTGTACTGTCCACTCATATTAGACGCGCCATCGTAGCCTTGTCCTCGACATTTTTGAATATCAATTCCCTTTTCCTTCACATATAACAATATTGAATTTTCAAATGTTTCACTTGTTTGATCACTGACTTCTACGAAACCCAAAAACGACTCGTGTATCTGCAGAGAATTTTCACCGGGATTTTTTTCTGTCAGTGTTGTATATCTAATCACGATACTCAACTGATCTCTTTTGAAGATATCTTGTGTGGTGTCTAGAATTAATGAATAATACGGAGCTGAGGTTATTCTGAATAATAATGTTTTCCTAACTGAACATGCAAGTAAACTAATCATGTCATTTTGTATTTCATGATGTAAATACTTGTTTCTACTTTTCTCATTTGCTAAGTGAGCTCTAAGTAAAGAGTCATATCGAGAGAGTAGATCAACAATATTCAAAAAGTTTCCAGACTCGGGACCAATTGATTCTGTATTTTCTCTATGACCACGAAATGGTAATGAACACATTGCCAGTGTTCTCACCACATCGATAATGCGGGTAAAAATTTCTTTCCACTTCCGATGTTCCTCCGAGAGTTGATCAACGATAGTTTTATTTTTCTTCCGCATACCATAAGTTATAAAAGCGTGTAAATGTGATTTGCTACATTCATGTTTTTTTTTTTAATTTTCTTACTAAGCCCCTGCCAATCACGAATGCCTATACGCCAACTTCTTGATTCAGGGCATTCATTGAACAGCCAACAAGGCTCACAATAAACAACATCTAATTTGGGAGAATAACAAAGCCAATATCTTTCGATTTTTTGGCCAGTTATAGTTGCATATGAATAATATTCAGCACTGAATGATCTTTTTGAAATTATATCCTTAGGAAAGGGACCTAAAGGGCGGCATGGTTCACCGGCTAAAATTTTTTCTCTGGCTTCCTTAGAAAGAGGCATAGGAAAAAATCCAATGTCATTTTGGAATTTATTTTTATACGAAATCTTAGCCACGGTAGAGTTTTCGATAACGCATCTATCAACGTCATTGTTAACGTCGGTTTCACATTCTTTTGATCTATCCTTTACCTCTTGTGTACTTCTAATTTCAATAAGGTTCACAGAGTTCGATGTAGAAGCAAGACAATCAGTATTTAACTCGGATGCAGGATTTTTGAACAATGAATCAATCTTTGGAAGTTTTGTTACATTTTCGACTGTCTGATTTTTCTTTTTTCTTTACGAACGATCAATAGCATCGTCTAACTGACATTATTTCATATTCCCATATATATATATATATATATATATAAGGTTGTTATATATATATATATATATGATATATATATATATATATATATTATATATAGTTATATATATATATATATATGGGTTATTATTATATAATATATATATATATATATATATATATTATGGTATATATATAAGTATATATATATATTATATATATATATATATATATATATATATATATATATATATATATATATATATATATAGAGATTATATATATATTTCTATATATATATCTATATATCTATCTATATATCTTTATATATATTATTATATATATATATATATATATATATATATATATATATATATATATATACATAATGTCAAGGAGGCAGCTGCCCCCAGAAGTGTTTACTCTTTATAGAGCTCCACTATGATTTTTTTATCCAACGCTCCGTTCCTGCGGCCGTTGCTACATTTTACGATATATATATATATATATATATATATATATTATATATATATATATATATATATATATCTATATTATGTTATATATATATTATATTTATATATATGCCATCAACTCATCACGGTTGTGATTTGCTTTTGATTTTTTTAGAAAAAAATCAATTTTTTTTTGATTTTATTGATGTTTTATTTTGATTTCTTTGATTTTTTGATTTTTTCGATTCAAAGATGTCACCGAAAGATATGGATTGTGGCTCTTCTAGAGGCTGGCATATATATATATATATATATATATATATATATATATATGAGCATAACAAAGTTAAGAAAGTGAGGATAGTTCTATATATATATATATATATATATATATATATATATATATATAGTAAGATATATATATATATATATATATATATAGCATATATATATATATGGCAGTATATATATATATATATATATATAAATTTTATATATATATATATATATATATATATATATATATATATATATATATATATATATATATATATATATATATATATATAAAGATAAAGTAGTATATATATATATATATATATATATATATATATATTTATATATATATATATATATATATATATATATATATATATATATATATATATATATATATATATATATATATATATATATATATATATATATATATATATATATATATATATATATAGATAGTAAGAAGGACGCAGAATCAACTAGAGTATCCCATTCAACCCATAAAAATAAGAATTAAGAATAATTTTTGAATAATAATTAATGTAATTGATTAATAGTAATTATAATTATAATGCATGGCTTTTACCCAAACTGTCAAAGTTAACGCAATAAGATTTAGAATAATTAGTGAATATAATTAAAGCTGCATTGGCCCCTTGAATGTCCCAGTCAATCCATTATAATTAATAAAAAAATTATAATTCAGAAGCCGCATGGCCTATCTAGACTGTCCCAGTCAATCCATAATAATTAATAATTAAGATTTAAGAATAATAATTATAGTTGCATAAGCCCCTAGAATGTCCCAGTTAACCCATAATATATAAGAACAATATTTAAGAAGCCGCATGGTCCTTTTTAGACTGTCCAGTCAACCAATAAAAATAATAATTAAGAAGCCGCATTGGCCACTCTAATGTCCCAGTCAACCCATTATAAATAATAAATAAGAATAATACTAAGAAGCCGCATGGGCCTATCGTCACAGTCAACCAGTTAATTAATAATTAAAATAATACTCAAGAAGTCAGAATGGATCCCTCTAGAATGTTCCAGTCAACACATAATAAATAAGAATAATACTTAAGTAGCCGCATGGGCCTATGTCCCAGTCAACCAATCAAAATTAATAATTAAGAAGCCGTATTGGCCCCTCTAGATGAACCCCAGTCAACCCATAATAAATAATAAATAAGAATAATACTTAAGAAGCAGCATGGGCCTCTCTAGACTGTCCCAATCAACCAATAATACTATTAATTGCATGAATAATCCGCATTGACTCCTCTAGAATGTTCCAGTCAACTCAAAATAAATAAGAATAATACTTAAGAAGCTGCATGGTCCTTTTTACCCAGTCAACCAATAAAATTAATAATTGAGAAGCCTGTCCCTCTTAGAATGTCCCAGTCAACCCATGAAAATTTAGAATTAAGAATAATTTTTGTTATCAATATTTAATGTACTCACGAATAGTATTTATATCATAGTCACATGGCCTACTTGTGACTGTCCCAGTCACCAACAAAAGTTATCAGTCATAATACTAGAAGCTGCATACCATCTAGACCGTCCCAGTCAACCATAATTAATAATCAAGAATAAATTATTCTTAAATTATTAATTATTATGGGCTGACAACTGAGACAGTCTAGATAGGCCTTACGTATTTCTGGAATTGCTATTTCATCTGGCATTTGGTTGCGACACTGTATTAATTAGCTTCAAATGTGACATTTTAATTTATTATTCTTACTTACTACTAACACGTTGACTGGGACAGTGTAGGTAGGCCCATGTGGCTTTTTAATGAATAATTATTCATTAATTACATTACTGATTTATGAAATTATTTACCTAATTCTATATGTGTTAATGGGGTTAATTAGGGGACATTGAAGCTTCACAACTATGGAGTTTGATTGGCCGATAGGACAGTCTAAGAAGGACCATGCGGCTTCTTATATTGTTCTTATTTATAATGAGTTGATTGGGACATTCTAGAGGGATCCATGGTTAATTGCTATTTTAATATTGATTATTATTGATTGATCAGACAGTCTAGATACGAAGATAGCTTGTTTTCTAAGTATTATTTTTTTAGATGATGGAGACTGACATTTAGGAAATAATGCCAAGTTTACGGCAGATTATAGTTGACAGGATAGGTTCTGCAAGAATCATGGCTTGAGATAGTTTTAGTTTAGAGTTGAGCTGGGACAATGCAGCTTCCAGACATACCTTCTGAATAATAATCAAGAAGCTGCATTAACTTCAGAATGTCCAATAACTAAGTAATTAAATAGAAGGAATAATGCAGCTGTGTATCCTTAGACTGCCCCAGTCAACCAATAAAAATTACTACTTAAGAAGTCGCTGGCCCCTCTAGAATGTCCATTCAACCCATAATAAATAATAAATAAGAATAATACTTAAGAAGCAGCATAAGCCTATCTAGACTATTCATTTCACCAGTAATATATATATATATATATATATATATATATATATATATATATATATATATATATATGAAAGAGTTATGAGCAGTATATATGATATAATAATATATATAATTAATAATTAAAAATAATAATTAAGAAACCGCATTGACGCCTCTAGAATGTCCCAGTCAACTCATAATAAATAAGAATAATACTTAAGAAGCCGCATGGTTATTTTTTAGACTGTCCCAGTCAACCAATAAAAATTAATAATTAAGAAGCCGCATTGGCCCTCTAGAATGTCCCATTCAACTCATAATAAATATAAAATAATAAATAAGAATACACTTAAGAATGGGACTATCTAGACTGTCCCAGTCAATCAATACTAATATTAAAAATAATAATTAAGAGGCCGCATTGACTTCCCTCTAGAATGTCCCAGTCAACTCATACTAAATAAGAATAATACTTAGTTATGATCTGACTGCCCCAGTCAACCATTAAAAATTACTAATTAAGAAGCCAGCATTGGCCCCTCTAGAATGTCCTAGTAAACCCAAAGACAAATAAACAAATAAGAATAATATTTAAGAAGCTGCATGGTCCTGTCTAGACAACTTCACGCCTATTCTTATCCCCAAAAGCCAAAAATCTACCTCCGTTGCTTTACGTTGCGCCCCTTCAGTACATCTATGTCTTTTTAATAAGGGTGCTAAAATTGTAGACAACATTCAAATACTGGCCTAACATATCTATTATACTACATTATACAAAAACAATATATATAATTAGTCTGCATCTGGCATTAATTTTCAATTTTAACCCTAAGGCCCTAGCTCTGGGTTCAGAATCTTACAATTCAAACAATGAAACAGAAACACTAAAGAATGTTACAGACTTGCGGGTTACAATGCCCCAATAGTTTGTTGAAAATTGGAAAAAATATATTAAAAATTTTCATAATAGAGAGTTGTAATTTTTTATTTCTATTGTAGTTAAATCACTTAAATATACAAAAAATAAAAATAATAAAAAATATAAAATCAAAATACAAAACAATAAAATCAATAAAATCATGATTTATTTATAAAAATCAAGTAAAAAATCAGTTGATTTTTTTAATTTGATTTTTTTATATTATTTCAAATATATATATATATATATATATATATATATATATATATATATATATATATATATATATATATATATATAT
>JABUQX010140655.1:0-22500 GCA_015478945.1 Trachelipus rathkii
TCAGTTTCATCAAATTCACTTTCAATTGATTTATCTGCAGGTGTTCTCACACAATTTTCCTTATCACCTTTTTCACGTAACTTTTTACTTAATTCTTCCTACTTCCTTCCTTATCTCTTTCCTCTCCATCCATGTCCCCACTAACTTAATCTTATGTAACATAATAATAGTAATAATACACACACACACACACACACACACACACAAAAATAATAATAATAATAATAATAATAATAATAATACACACACACACACACACACAAATAACAACAATAATAATGTATGTAATTAATACACACACACACACACACAATAATAATAATAATAATATAGAAATGATTCCAACTCTCTTAATCCTATTTCCAACTTGTAGATTAAAGGCAATAACAACAATATAACTTACCTTTCCACACTTATCAATCGATTGCTTCAGATCCAGCATCGGATTTTGAGATTTTATGACATCACCAATGAGTGTCTCTTCTTTGAACACAGATTCCTTTTCCAATTCTTTAAACTCAGATTTTATAACAACTCTTTGATCTTCTACCTCATTTTTAATGCTCTCGGGTAAAGGGACATTTTCTTAGTTGTCAGGAAACCTCTAAAGTAATAAAACAAAAGTATTTAAGTAAGCTGAGTTGTGTAAAATAATAATAATAATAATAATAATAATAATAATAATAATAATAATAATAATAATACACACACACACACACACACACACACATTAGAGGTATGGGAAGGTAATGGGCAGGGCATTCTTTTGACTTCATGTCATGTTCTCTCACTACTTTCTGTTCCTGTATGCTATGCATTTCCCCCCAATCTGGGGAAAAGGAGGTAGATAATAATAGCCTAATATATATATATATATATATATATATATATATATATATATATATATATATATATATATATATATATATATATATATATATATATATATATATATATACCAGTATATATACGGTATATAGGAAAAAGTCCAGTTTTTTGATCAGGACTCAATTCTTGAGAAATTGATGACTTATTTTTAGAGCGTCGAGTCGCTATATGGAGAGTATTAATGTAACTTAATCTAATAGAATTAACAAAACTTATAACCTGGACTTAGAGGCTGTGAGTAGGTTATCTTAGTTTGCTTACACAGCCTCTAAGTCCAGGTTAAGATAAGTTTTGCTAATTGTTATATTAAGTTACACAGCTTTTTGTATTATTTTAATCTTGTAGTTTTCAGAGATATTTAATATAAAGAATAATAAATTATTATTTTTAAAAATAAAAATAAAATAAAGTATAAAAATAAGAAATCTTTGCTAGCGAAAAAAATTAAAAACAAAACACAATTCGTAATAAATTTATACAATTTTTAATAGAAAAATTAAAAAAAAAGTAAAGAATCATACATTTAATGAAGTTCACACCATAAGTAATTTTATAAATCACGCTGTGACTGAGTCTATCTTCTCATGTACTCAGCCTATAACTTGATGACTTGAGTCATCAATTTCTCCAAAATTGAGTCCTGATCAGAAACTGGACTTATGCCATATATATATATATATATATTGTTAGTATATATATATATATATATTAATATATATAGTATATATATATATATATATATTTATATATTAAAAAAATATATATATATATATATATATATATATATATATATATATATATATATATATATATATATATATATATATATATATATATATATATATATATTATATATATTTATATATATATATATATATATATATATATGTTATATATATATATATATATATATATATATATATATCACCTGGGAATCTTCCTGATAGAAACAATAATCTTGGTCTTTTGGGTCCAATTCTTCCTCCTCTATTTCAATTTCGTGTTTGATGTCCATTTTAATACTTATTTTAATAGAAATATATTTCAAATAATTAATAACCTATAAAACAAAAAAAGATTTTTCAGACAAATTTCTTTCAAACTAATTTAGACAAAATCTAATCAAAAGTTATTTATTTATTTTTTTTAAATGGAGTGTGTGGCATTCAGTCTATGGCTGCAACTACACCAAGAAGTGGTCCTCACTTGCCTCTGCATGTCACCCCTAACCTCCCACATAGACACTAAACATCCAAAGTTCCCCCACCCCCCTTGTCATTTTGCAAATAATTCCCACAATCTGTTCATCTCTTAATGAATGTAATATATTGATTCCCCTCAGATGTCATATGCTTCCAAGCATCAATTCAATAGATTTGTAACCATATGAATAAAATTTGGAATTAGTTAAATCATTTTCTAGGGCCTATGTTGGGTACATACAATGTCTTGTGATGAAATTAAAACCAGGTTATTCTTTCCATTAGAGTATTTAACAGGAATTTATTCATAATTAATTCTAGAAACTGGAAATATATTTTATATTAATTTACATTAAAAATAAATTTGATAATATGCAAATTAAATATTTATTATTGTTAATAATTTATTAAAAAATCAGGTATTTGATAATATGCAAATTAAATATTTATTATTGTTAATAATTTATTAAAAAATCAGATATAAATTCATGTAATAAGACCTTACATAATTATCAAATATGACTACATATGATGAATTCAGTTCTACTATACAATCAAGAAGGTAAAAAATATTCAATACTGATATGCACTGAAAGAGTAAACTCTTCATCACTTACATGTTGAAGGGTACAGGCACTTTGCCCCCACAGACAAATAAATGTTTATGTGCCTGCATTCAAATACAAGGTACAGAAAAAGTTATTTCTCCATATTTTGAATATGAATATATTGAATATCAATATGTATAAATATTTTCTGATATTTTACCTACAATGTCATAGTACAACCAAATTCATGAAGATGTAGTCATGTTCATCAATGTTAGGCCTCATTACATAAATTTAAAATCAATTTTCAAAAAAATTAAATGATGCAATTTATTTAATTTGCTTTTCCAGCCCTATTTTAGGTGATTATTGAGTTCAACAGATTCTGATGAAATATCTATTTTTTTCCAATAATCATTTTTTTTATATATCTTTCATCCCCATTAAAAAGTACTAAAATAGTGGTACCAAACCTCTCTCATATATAAATGTAATCAATCTACCAAAAAAATTTTTGTTTAAATTCGTTTTAGGACCTATTAAGTTTAGGTTATGAATTATGATAAGGGTAATAGTAATGCAGAAGGGCTTCATCCCCAATTTTTATAAAAATCGCAGGATATATATATAAATGAAAATGACTGACGTCTTTAGGAAAACAAGTTACAGCCTCTTAAAGTTATTAAAACTCCCATAGACTTTTCATTTTTGATTCTTCCAAGTTAGGTCTCATTTTAAGCCCTCTAGTTCAGGTTATGATATGCTTTATTAAATATACACAGAGTAAACCTGTGCATACTTAACAAATCTTATAACCTGAACTAGAATGATCCTAAAATGAGCATGAGGCCCGTTAATTTCTTGTATAAGAAAGCTTATGGGAAAATTTTAAATTTTGAGAGGCTGTAACTTTTTTTCTTAAAGACTTAAATCATTTTCGGTTTTTTAATTCATCATTATTTTTTTTAAGAATATAGCTATATATCTTGAGATTTTTTAAAAAAATATATATTTATATATATTTTTTTTATATAAGAAAATCCTATGGGAAAATCAAACTTCAAGAGGCTGTAACTTTTTTTCCTAAAGACATCAGTCATTTTCATTTTTTTTATTCTTCATTATTTTTTTAAAGTATATGTGATTTTTATAAAAATTGGGGGTGAAGCCCTTCTGCGCTACTATTACCATGATTAAGTTTGTTAATAATACACAGTAAATCTGTGTCTATTTGACCAAACTCATCATAACCTTACTGATTTTTCGAATGTAAAATTTAATTTTTTATTAACAATATTTGGCAACGTTGTTTCTAGAAATATCAAAACATCGATTGATTTTAAATCAAATAGTGATTATTTTGAGAGTATGTTGAACTCAATAATTACCTTATTTTATTTATTTAAATTAATACTAATAAAATAAAAAAATTAAAAATTATAATTAATTGGGCTAGTAAAACTGAATTAGGACACTAATTTATAAATAAATCTTAAACCTAACTTTGTTACTTATTATTACACATATTAAGTTATATTCCAAATTTATATACTTTAAATCTGAAAATCTTCACCTTATTCCCACGTTTGCACTAGGCTATGTGAAATTATTTAGTCTACTAGAAATGTACCAAGTCCAAATTCAAGTTATTACAAATCATTTCTTTCTTTTATTCTCTACATGGATCTTCACAGATTGGGGGTGGGGTGCACAACATGCACCAGAAACAGAGTAATTAAGTACAAGAATGTGACCCCCAAATTAAAAAAGCCTCCCCATAAATTTAAGTGCGAGCCCATTGCAGCCAATCTCCACCCTAGAGTTTCACAACACTGCAACAGCCCCCCACCCCCACTGTGGTATCTCATCAATGTAAGGGTTCGTTGACTGGGCCATACCCACAACCATGACCCCATCACAAAACCACACCATTTACTTCTATTAAGCACAATTCTTTTAACTTCTGCTAAATTCACATTCGTTACTTTCAGACACTCTTTACTAACTCAATACAGTTTCTATATTTCTAATGCCTTTCTATTTGCATATTGATATATCGATTATCCCAATATCACTTTCAGTCTATCAGTTCTCAAAATGGTGCCATCCATGTTTAATAAATTGGTGTGCCTTATCTTAGAAAAATATTTAGGATTTTATTTATTCAAGCTAATTCTACAGATCAAAAGCCCTGTCTGCGATTTTAACAATTTCTGCAGAATACATTGCAAATGCATATGCATTAAAATAAATAAACATAAAATAAAGCCTATAAAACACCTTGAAATAATACTAAGGAAGCAACTCCACAACTTTTTCACATTTTTCATCTGCTAAACTATAAACTCCAAAGAATCAAAGCTATGACAATAAAAGCAAAGTAGATTGAATTAGGACACAATCGCATGGTGCAACGACAGTCCTAGTTTGTTCAGTTTTTTGTTTTGCTTTGTTTTTGATAGCGGACCTCATCAACGAAGGGCATATGCCGTCCCTCCAAGCAGACAAAATAGAAAATACTGCCCTTCAGGCTATCACGAGCTCAAGGCAAGTGAACCACTGCAACGAAAGCTCGTGATACTCTCCAATTTGATTTGTATTTGTTTGTAACATTACAGTTCAGGAATTTATATTTTCAAGATTACAAAGCCATGACTAAATAATTTGTTAAGTCATAGTTGTCAAAAATAAATAATTACAATTTTATAGTTTTAAAATAATTTAAGCAATTCTGTATTAAGGCGTTTTCGTTTTTGTCATTTGAGCTTACAAACTGTAAGAATGCTTAAGTTTGCGTTCATTAAGTTAGATTTATTGTTTTGTAAGAATGTTTACAAGACAAGGAATTTCCTCAATTCTATAAGGTTTATTTCCCGTGCTTAGCGATTTTAGAACGTGCTTACAAAAATTGAAAACAAAGCAAATGTCAGCAGGAATTTGCCAAGAAAGTATTTTCAATTTCTTTTTTATTTACAATAGATAAGGAAGGTTTGTGAATAATGACTTTAAAAATAATAAGATTGTGTCAAATAGCTGTGTGATATTCATATTCTTTTCCCTGTTTGATATATTCGTAAAGACCTTGATTGAGTGATATTGTTTTCACTAAGTGGTAGGTCCATTTGAATTTATGGTGCTTCATTCAATAAAATCAGCTTCAAATCTAATTTCTTCCAAATCTTTGAAATCCATCACAATAGTTAATCAATTATCTGTAATTTAAACTATTTGTTATTTTTTATGTTTATTCCAAATCGCCGGGTTCCAGCACAACAACTGAATCCATTTTTTAACCACCATGCACTCACGCTTGGTCCCTCTTCAAGGAGGAGGGCAGAAAATAAATATATAGAAAAACTCACCAAACATAGGTCTAGTGTAAATCTCTGGTGAGCCCAGACGAGGACTTTAAAGAGAGGAAGATTAAATACAGTTGGAGAAATAGAAGATGCCAAAGAGTTCCACATGCATAACAGAAAAGCACAAAGAATGCAGTCTGGTGTTTTTTGATACTCACCTCAAAATTCATGCGAGAGCGTGGCACCCTTTGTGCTACGTGGCGACGCAATGATGGTGAAAGCGAGAGGCTAACTTCCCCGATCATCTGCCGTTGTAGTACTTACAGAAAAGAGATATTGCGACAACGTCACTTCGTAGAGATAAAGGATCAAAGGAGTTTGAAAGTAGGGAACAGTTTTTTAGTGTCTTAGCTTTAGACTAAACATTATCCAATAGAAGAGTGAAGCCGGAGCCACCCAAATATGAGAATAGTACTTCAAACAAGGGGGAATAAGGCCTTTAAATAACTGGAGTACCTGTGCAGAGGAAAAATATTCCTGCAACCTGAACAGAAATCCCAGCTTCCATGAGGCCACCTTAGTGACCGTTGTGATATGAGGTTTCCAAGACAATTTTTTGTTTATGTTCAGACTAAGAAGGTTTATGTTGTTCATAGGTGAGACGTTAGAGACGTTGATGAAAATAGAAAAGTTTGCAGGTATTTTTGAGAGGGAGATGTAAAGGAGTTGAGTTTTCAAAGAATTGAATTTCGCAATGTTGCTGTGACCCCGCCGGAAAATCCCATCCAGGTCGGCAAGAATAGAATCTGAAAGCTGAAGACGAGAGGCAACTCTAGATGCAACAAATGGAACAAATTTGAAATGAGCAGAAAAATTGAGAGTTGAGTCATCGGAATAAGAGAGAACAGAGCTAGAAGTACAGCTGAGGAGATCGTTGATGAAAGTAAGAATAAAGACTGACATAGAACAGAGCCCTGGCGAACATTACAATTACTTAAACGAATATATATATATATATATATATATATATATATATATATATATATAGATATAGTATGAATGTGTGAGGGGACGAAAAATATATATATATATATATATATATATATATATATATATATATATATATATATATATATATATATAAGGTGCAAAAGTGTTGCCGGGAGGTGGGTGAAGCTTATTGTGTATCCCTGGACCCTACCTTATGCTAAATGGAATAACATAAATTCTTTGCTACCTATTTACATGATATTATGGAAGTTTTTCACGTGTTTCTGAACATAGAATCGACATTAACGTTTCAAAAAATGTTTTTGACCAATTCGAATTTTTTTCGGGAAATTTTTCGTTTTTGGTTGTTGTACACGTCTTCAACTCCCAACGTTTCCACACATACAAGCCTTTATACGTAGCATATACATTATGCAGATTTAAATGTATCTATATCTATATTTTTACACTTTCCGAAACTAACACCCCCTTGCACAAGTTGTCTTCTTTCCACAACATGGACATAAGCGGAACTATACATCTGCAGTCACCCTCTTGGAGGGCCTGAAGGACATCATATCGGGAAACCTCGGTGAAGTAGATTCATTGAGCCTGAAGAGAAGAATTTACTTCTTGAAGAAGTAAAGAGAGAGATAGGTTCATTGAGAAGGAATTTATGTTATTGAAACAAATAGCTGCAGTTGCTCAGGACCCTCTTGATTCCAGTACAGTTCGCCCACTTTTAGTGAGGTGTCTAATTGTATAGAAAAGGTACTCCAATTCGACCGAGACATAGAGACAAAGATATGCACTTCCAAACACTTTAAGTACGACCAGTCTTTTATGAATAAATAAGTTATAGGCTCTTCTGAAAATCATCTACAGAGATCAGATCATACAAAGGGTACGATTCCTCTCCTTTGGCATTTTCTCGTCATTCGTCTTCGCCGGTGCGATCTCATGAGGACTTTCTCCCGAGCTAAACTTAAAAATATTGTCAGAAATTACACCTCTAATTTACATCTGCTCTCCGATGCAAAAAAAAAAAAAAAAAAAAAAAAAAAAATGGAGATGGAGTTCACTTTCAATTTAGATAACTCATTTTGTCTTTTGAAACATCTATGGATGTAGAAATCTAAAATCGCATTTGACCGGATATGTTCAGAAAGGTAGTGAACATTACCTAACATTGATCAGATATACAGTGTGGCCTTGAAAATCCTTAAAAATCTATATTTAGATGTATCTTACATAATTGACTCCTTGTTACACCAGATCTATTTTGCCCCCTGTTTTGGAGAATACGAATTTGGACAGAGTGTGTATTTCCATTCGTGCACAATTGTACAAATTAAAACAATGTGGATTAGACATTCTTGAAGAAGAATCTGCCAGTTGTAGACTTATTAGTAAACTTGTCGTGGAAAAGCTCCCTCCTGTATATTTGCAAGAGCTTAAGATTGTTAGCAATGAAGAATATCCCTCTGTCAACATTCCTTTTAAAAAATATCATACTATTTTGAAACCCCTCGAAAAAGTTCGGGGTATAGCCTCTTCTCTGGTACTTCTTCAACAAGAAGGAGGCAACAACAACATTCTTCTTCTGAAAAGGAATCTTTGATTCAAAATGCCTCCTCTAAGGGGAGGGAAGGGGAGTCCACTAAGAAGATGAATTCTTCAAATAAATTTATTAACTCTGATGAATCGGCCAGTGTGGATTGCAGATTGTGTGAGGAGAAGCGCTACATGTCTTCTTGCCCAACGTACTCAACACCTCAAACCAGAAGAGAGAGAGGTGCATTGAAATTGGAAGATGTGCTAACTGTTGTAGTACTAAACATATCGCGAAAAAATGTCCTGCCAAACAATATGGCCTAGATCGACTTCTGCAAAATTGGAGCACACATCTCGGCTCTCAGCTCTGATGGTGTTAAAACCAAAAGCAAAAGCCCTTGTCAGTACGAAGATGCAAATGATCATCCTACTTCGTCCCTTGCTTCTGGTGCATCTGCAGCTACTGGAGAAACGTCTTGGAGCAATCTTTGCATAAATAATCGTACAATAGAATCAAATTGCATTCATCCGATAATGTCTTTTAATGTCAAAAGAGGAAATAAAATCATTCCCATTCATGTTTTTACTGGATCTATGAAGTCAATCAAATTATTTTTGTGATAGCGTTTTGCATAAGTTGGGTGTTGGATGAACACTATTAAGACCTTCCTTGGTGAACAGGACAGGTCAATGAATTCGATTGAGATAGAGTTAAACGTATGTTGTGATTCCTTCTTTAAACACTCCACATATATCGATCCCGATTTAGATGTTTTATTTTGAGGTTAAAGGGTTGATTGGAGCTATTAGCATAGTCAGATTCAGTGGGTAAAATGTAACTGATAGATTTTATGTCGGAAAGTAAGGAGATTACACTGGAAATATACAAGGTCTATTAGGAGTATACGTGTTGTAGATTTCCTGTTTGAAAATGCTATTGGAACTGGCCACGGGTACATTCCCTTTGGTCCGTTTAAAAGTTTTTTCACACCGGCACAAATTGAAACCATTTTTGGTAGTAAGTCTCCTCAAAGCCACTCTACGAATGGCACGGCATTGTGTCAAAAATCTTCACAAGTACTATTCTTCTCTTCGTAAGTCCGTTAGCAAAGTCCCTAAGTAGTTATATGAATTTTAAAGTTGAACCATCAACATCCTATTTTGATTCATTGCCTCACACACATACTGCTGTTGAACTTGACCTGGACCTAGTAAGTATGTTCCGCCTTGAATCTCTTGGGAATCGACGAAGCTGATCAAGGTTCTATCGATTTTGCTTTCACTCAATAGTTCGAGGCAATTATAAGCTTTCAAAATGGACACTACCACGATCAACTCCAGTAGTATGAAGATATCCTCAAGTCGGTGACATCTAACCATCCACGTCATGCTGTAGCTTTTTCAAATGGATGCCAGCAGTAATAATATATGTAGCCAGCCAATAGCCAACCAATAACCAATATCAATATGTATAATATGTAACTATATATAATAATAAATAATATTATGTATGAGGAAGCCAGCCATATTATATGTATGTAGCCATCTTCTTCTTCTTCCAGCATAACCAGCAGCAACCAGCAATAGCATGTAATACAGCCTTCTTTATATATCATATGTATATATATATAGTAATATATATACAGAAATAATAACAATAATAATAACAATATAATAATAATATGCTTCTTCAACTAACTATCTTCAATATTGTATGTACCGGTGCTATGTATGTATAACCAACCAGCCTTAATAATAATAACCAACAACAACACAGCTGGCTGCTATCAATATCCAGCAGCATAACCATGTATGGCAGCCAATAACAACTAACCAACATATCTCTTTATATATACTGTAACATATATATATATATGCTATATATATATATATATACTGTAAACAAAGCAATAAAATCTTCAGTTCTGAAAATCACTGCAATCTCCTTATGTCACGGTACTCTAAAATTATCCATAAACCAACAACACCAGTCACCAACCAACAGATTAACAACTAGACGACTTACAAAATTAAAGAACAACCAAGAAGGCTCCCCCCCCCCCCATTCACTCCGCTAGAAGCACTTAACACCATCAAAACCCCAAAAACTCCCAAGCAGAAAGGGCCAGACAAAATATCCAATATCCACCTCAAACACCTTGGAACTAAAGCCATAACAGTACTAACCCAAATATTCAACATTGCTTGGCAAACAAACAATATCCCATCTTTCTGGAACCAAGCACACACAATCCCCATACTAAGACCTAATAAACCACTCAACAATCCTGCCTCATATAGACCTATATAGACTTTCTATTTTATCTAAAGTTTTCGAGAGGTTAATCTCGAATAGAATCTTTCCCCTTTTCCCCTCTCAAATACACAACATGGATTCAGACCAAAACACTCCACTACCACATTACTTACCGATATGACACAAAACATCCTCACAGGTTTCAACCAAAATCTGCCACACTCTCGCACTCTCCTAGTGGCAATAGACATAAACAAAGCATTTGATGCAGTCCCACATCACCTCTTAAGAGACAAAGTTTTAAACACAGAAATGAACATCAACGACAAAAAAATAATAGCAAATTTTTATCCGGCCACACAGCTAGAGTTATGCAAGGACGCCACACCTCTCATACATACATATTATATAATCGAGCCCCACAGGGTGCCATCCTATCACCAATACTCTTTAATCTATCAACGATCTACCACAACTCACATCCCCCTCTATAAAAATCAATAGCTATGCAGATGATCTAACAATTACAGCCCAAAGTCCCTCTATAAATACAACAAGACAAGAACTACATCAATATATAGACCAATTAGAGAAATGGCTACCAATATACAGAATGACAACCTCTCCTCAAAAAAATCCTCTATCACACATTCCTCACACCCAACAAAGAGTCAAACACCCATCCAACAATTTTCCTTTCAAACAACAGACTCCACCTCATTAAACAACCCAACATCCTTGGGTTAACTTTCGATCCACACATGACATTCACCCACCACATAAACAATATTACCTCCAGAGCCACACATAAATTGAATGCGATGAAAACAATAACCGGAACAACTTTTATCCAACAAAAAGAGTCCCTCACAATAGTATACAGACAATATACATTCGTTCAATTTTAAACTATGCATCGCCCGTTTGGGCTCTCACAATATCACAATCCACCATATAAAAATTATCGGCCTTTCAAAACAAAACTCTTAGAATAATAATAAGCTGCCTTCCTTCCTCACCCATCCACCACTTACAAACCGAAACAAAAATAATTCTACCTATAGAGGCCCATCTTGACATGATAGGCTGCCAATTTTACAGCAAATCACTTTCAACAGACCACCCATTACACCAAACATTACACCAGCCCTGCGCCAACTTGTAAGGAGGGATCGGCTACAAAGTAAGAGGCCAATATGTATATGTATGCACGGCAGCAATAATATATATAGCAGCATATATAACTGCTATAATATATATATATATATATATATAATAATAACAATAGGCATAACCAGCAACTTATATATATATATAATATATATATATAATATGCTATGCTGTATATATACTGGATGTATATATATATATATAATATATATATATATGTATATAGCCAGCAACATAATATAACATATATACTGTAATATAGCCATAGCCAGCATATATATGTAATAACTAACTGTAATAACAAATATATCGCTAATAACGCTAACTTAACCAACCAGCCATAGCAGCAACGTATTATATATATGTATATAATATATATATATAATAACTTAACAAAAATATATATATGTAATATATATCAACTCTTATATACCGACATATATATATATCATTTCATTCTCACCACATAAACTCAAAATTTGGTGTTTTCGGAAGACGCATTTGAAGTTTAGTTTCAAATTACAATAGAAAGTATTGAGAAAATTCATAAGGAAAAAACGCTCTTTCGTCGGGAGATTTGGGACGCATTAAGATCTTTAAATCTCAAAAAGGATGACTAATAGTTTTGATGTAAAAACCGAAGCGTGAAAGGAGAGCGTATAAGAAACTGTTCCAATCATGAAAACCCACAGAAGCACCTACCTACGTACCTCTCTCCGATTTAGAACTGTCCGTGTAAACTGGAAGTGAGGTCGTGTGGGCGGTAGAATGGGAATAAATGTTGTCTTCTGTAGTGAATTTAGATAACTCGAAGGAGAACCATGGAGCGATAAACTGCCAGAGGGAATCCATTTAATTATTTACATGGTTGACATGAAACATTTACGAGTCTTTGCAACAGTAAACTTCATCTGTCCGCAGTGTTCATTTCACTCAGTAACGCACGTTCAGTACGTTTCAAAAGGAGGTGGTTTAGTCTGTTTGACACATACTGACTCTCCTCCTATTCATTTGTTTGAGAGCATATTGCACTAGCTAAATTTTAAATAATGTCGTCAAAGGAAAACAGGAGTCGAAATGGTTATCAACTATAGGATAATTCTCTCTTTCCTCAAAGGGTTTTGTCGACCAATCATAGCAGTTCAATTACCATTTACGGAGAATCAACATCCGCATATCATTTTTACGGAAAGGAAGACCTCATTCTACTTAAAAATCTCAACTTCTACTTGACGAATACCTAATCAACACGAGTATCATACCATTCCTTTTTCGCTTAGAAAGACATATTTCATGTCGAGTCAGTTCAATGTTCTAGTCGTCAAAATTTTCTTCGTCATACTTAGATGGAAATTCATGGTTCAAAACCTCTTCTTCTCGCTAAATTATTCGGCTATTTAAATTCAAAAACAGATCATAACTTCCCTTTCTTTCCTCTCTATAAAATCTCCATCAATATTCATCAAAATTTACTTTTTGATATTATTGATTCACGTGATAAACTCCCACATTCGATTTCACTGCGATTGACAACTTTTATCATTTGTAATATGAATTCCATCTACTACAATCGATCAAAAGTGAGGTGGTGGTTCAGTCTGGAGGTGGACATTTTATTTCATTATGTACTACCGTAACTTATAATGCCATTTTCACTTTCAACAATAAACTAAAAACCATATTCCTCTTATATATCCACCCTGTAATGATACTACTCGTAAATCTATTTACAAATTAATCTCCGTTCTCTTAAAAAAACGAGTAGTAGTCTTTCCTGTTAATCTTCTTTACGTCCTTTCTGATGCCTTCCTAAGATTATGTCTTGCAACAAAATTCTTCAAATTTCCATTTATGGTTCTGATGGTATAGGTTACGTTTAACTCCTGGTCCATGATTAATTTAAAATCTTTTGAAGATTCTACAAGATCGATGTGTAAAAAGGATAAATGGGGGAAGGGTCGTTATCAGTGTCTTGTGTTCATTTATAAAGAACATTGAGACGGTTTTGGGAACCTTTACCTCACATGTGTTTAAATACGAGTTTACATCGAGTTTTTAACATTATCGTCTCATTAAGACGTGAGAATCTTCTTGATTACATTTTCCCAAACATGGTCTGGATTTTGTTACGTTCTAGCTAAAAAAGAGTATTATGAATAGCTAATTAGTTTATCTGCAAGATACGAATCTAGTTTCAACTTCTGAATATCATCGGCTTTAATTATTTTCAGAATACATTTTGATTTATAATCATTATTTTTGTATTTTGACACTAGCAATTTTTTAAGTTATTTTGGAACATGTTTACTACAATTTTTAGGACTTTACATTATAGTACTTCGAAAATTTTGTTATTATAATATTATATTATAATAAGTTTCGTTTTAAACTTTCTTTCAAAAATTTATTTCCGATAAGCTTTGAAGTCTCATTGCCTCATTCGATTTTGCTTAAATTTAATTATTTGTAGCAGAATTTTCCTCAATTTATTTCACTTAAATTTTAAGGTTTAATTAAGGTATCGAATTTAATAAAGAATTTCAAACTTTTCTTCAATTAAATATAAATTATTCATTCGTGACTTGTGTTAATTAATTAGACTTGTGACTTTTAGTATAAGCCCCAAAGGAAATATTCTTCTTTTAAACTTATAAATTCGTTACTCCTTCCAATGAAATATTAAAAGATTTATATTGCAATTATTTAAAGTTTTCTTCGATTTAAACTTACGAATTATTTATTGTTTCGTGAGCGAAACTTTTCGATTGTGACTCGCAAATTCTTTGTTTTTTCAAAAATATTTTTATTAACATTTAAAAGTAAATTAATCCATTAGTAAAGAAATTAAAAATCTTGTACAAAAGAATGATTTATTTATGAGAATTTATCATCTAAGAAGGACTTGCAAATTGGAACATTTTGTTCCTAATAATGATTATTTTTATTTTTTTCTCATTTTTAAGGGGTTACTTACATACTTACGTGCTTAAGCAAATGTTTTTTTAACTTACTTTTATAATTATTTTCATAGCTGCACACTCTAACAATTAAACAACTTTGTATTTCGATGTTTAAGCATATCTTTTTTAAGCTTCCTTTCTGATTACACTCATAGCTGCAGTCAGAACATTTAAATAATTTTATATTTTCGTGATTAAGCATGTGTATCCTTATGTATTTCTTCTGATTACATTCATAGCTGCACTCAGAACATTTAAATAACTTTGTTTTTTTTTTTTTAATTTTTTTTTTTTTGGGTTTTTTAGGTGTCTGTGGTCAAACCTTGACCATAAAGACATTTTATATTATCCACATCCCAGCACAAGTCCTAGGAGAGCAATGCTCTTCTTTATTACCATTTTACTTAATTCCAAGCTGGTAATCGACACTGGGAGCTTCTTCAGATGTTCGAGAAGACTTTTCTTGATTACTCCCAGTGCTCCCACCACTATCGGGATCACTATTATGTTTTCAATATTCCACATTCTTCGTATTTCGTGTTTCAATCTTTGATATTTTAATTCCTTTTCGAGTTCATAAGCCACCAAGTTGTTGTCTAATGGAACTCCCACCTCTATTATATAGCATTTCTGTTCCCTCTTATCTTTCACTACTATGTCTGGTCTATTATGGGTGACTGCTATATCAGTTGGGATAGCACAATCATACAATATCAACGCCTCTTCATTTTCTTCTATTTCTGGGGGTTATGCTTCCAGTAACTCGTTACTTCCAGTCTGATTTTATACTTCTGGCATAATTTGAAATGTATAAGACTACAGATGGTGTTGTGTCTTTCTGTATATCGATGACTCTTCAGTAGAACTTGACACCCCGCTAAGATGTGAGAAACGGATTCTGTGTCCTTCTTACATACTCTACATATGTCAGTGATGTTTTCCTTTTCGATGTGCTTCCTGTGCCATCTTGTTCGTAGAGTGCGATCTTGGGCTGCTGTTACTATTCTTTCCTCCTCAGATCTGAGTATGCCTTTACTGAATATTTCTACCGATTTGTCTCCATCAATGTATACTTCCCCCAATAACTCTTTATATTGCTTTGCCATTGCTTGGCTCTTCCATTGGTTTAGATGTTTTTGTTTTCTGTTTTCTCCATATCTGTCTTTAAGATATTTCATTCTTATTTTTGTTGTTTTCTCCTCCCATCCCTGGACCTGATCTGTTGTTATATTGTGTGCCCGCATGTAGTCTCTCTTCTTTTTTATAATGGAGGTCGAGTCCGATTTGTTTCTTTCATGCAGACACACCCACTGTATGAATTTCTTTGTTGAGCTCTCCAGGTATTCACCTATTCCGATGATCTCTTTCTTGTAAACCTGATCCACAGATCCACCATTCCCAATCCTCCTTCCTTCCGATCTGTGTACAATCGAGATAATATTTGTCCCTTGTAGATCATCTTATGTGCATTTAGCATTTTTCTGGCTGAGATGTCCAGCTGGTTCAGATCTTCTTGGTACCAGTCTATTATCCCACAGCTATATAAGATGACTGGTACTGCAAACGTTTTAATGGCCTCTACTTTGTTTTTTGCTGTTAATTCTGATTTTAATATTAATTTTGTTCTTTTTAAGAATTCTTTCTTCAGTTTCTCTTTCATTTTTTTATGTTCAATTTTTTCCGATTCTTCTATACCTAGGTATTTATATGTACTTTCCTGTTGTAGCTGGGTGATGGTAGTTTGATCCAGCATGATGTTCTACCTCTCCACTCTTCTTCCCTTCTTAAGTGAGAGAAAAGCACACTTATCCAATCCAAATTCCATATTTATATCATCTGAGAATCTTTTTACGATCTCTATCTGCCTGGTGGTTTCCTCCCTATTTGGTGAATATAACTTTAGGTCATCCATGTAGAATAGATGAGAGATTATTTTTGGTTTCTTTTCATTTCTTGGGTTTATCCTGTAACCATTTTCTATGTTATTTATAAGATTACTTAGGGGGTTAATAGCGAGTATAAATAATAGTGGAGAGAGAGAATCTCCTTGGAAAATACCTCTCCTTATTCTAACATTTTTTATTTTCATACAACCTTTCTCATGGTTTAGTTTCAGGTTAACTTTCCATTGTTCCATTCCTCTATCTATAAAATTTGTAACGGTGTCACTTATTTTATATATTTTTAAAATTTCCTTTATCCAACTATGGGGAACACTGTCGTAAGCCTTCTGATAGTCAATCCAAGCCATACTGAGATGTTTTTGTTTGTGTCTACTATTTTCCATTACCATTTTGTTAATTAATAATTGATCTTTAGTACCATATGCATTTCTAACACACCCTTTTTGTTCTTCATTTATTATGTTGTTGGTCTCTGCGTGCTCATATACTCTGTTTGAGATTACTCCAGTTAATGTTTTATATACAGTAGGAAGGCACGTTATCGGTCTATATTTAGATGGATTTTTAGTTTCTATTGATTTTGGGATCAAGACCGTATCTCCAGTCGTTAACCATTCTGGTAGGGGTTCCTCCCCTTCCACTAATCTGTTCAGGCATTTCACAAGTGGTTCCATTAGGCTTGTAATTTTCTTTAGCCATATATTATGGACTTTATCAGGTCCTGGGGCCTTCCAATTTCCGAAGTTTTTTATGACTTGCTTTACTTCCTTCTTCACTATAGGTGGAAACCTCATTCTATCTATGTTGTTTATTATCTGGTTGTTAGCAATTTCATTTATCCAATCTGCTTGAGCATTATGCTCTCTATTGTCCTCATAAATATTCCTCCAAAATTGATCTACTTCCTCTTTTTTCGGTGGGTTTTTTACTGTTATATTGTCATTTTTCAGTTCTCTATATAATCTTCCTTGGTCTTGATGAAACATTCTGTTCTGAATTTTTTCTTTTTCATTTTTTTCATATCTTCGTAATTTTTTACTCTTAGCTGCCAGATTAAGTTTTCTCCTCGCAATGGCATGTACCATTTTGTCGCCTTGAATTACTCTTTCTCTTCTAATCATATTCTCTGCTTGCCTCTTAGTAGTTTCCACTCTTAATTCGTTTCTTTGATAAGCTGTTAATATTGATATTTCTTCTCTTAATTTTTGTATCTCTTTTTCTAATCTAAATTTCCAAGGTGGTTTTCTAATCATTCCTTTTATTTCTCATTTCTTTAGTGTATGTAATGTATGATAGCTGATAGTTTGCATATAGAGTCTATTTAACTCTGTAATGTCACAATCAAGTGGTAATATTCTAGCCAATGCTCTATTGGCTAACCCTATATTCTTGTTCAATTTATACCAATTATGTATCTTTTTTATTTTTTGTCGCTTATCAAACCCTATCAATAGATCTTCCTCTCTGTAATGGGCAATTTTTTGTAACATTTCATCTATTTGTTCTCTTGTATAAACTGTTGCCTCATTTCTATCCCGATTCTCGTTATCTTCTTCCTCGTGGTTACTAATATTTGAAAGATCCTGTATTGAATCTTCGCTTACATTTACTAGACTGTCATTGTTTGGGATGTCTTTTAATTCACCTAATGGTTCTTCGTATAGATTCCCTTCTATCATTCTTTCTTCTTCCTCTTGATTCTCTTTTTGATCTTCATCCACCGAGTGGTGGCTATTAATGTTGAGGAATATTACTTCATCCCGGTTTTCCTTTTCCTCCTTTTCATTTCTTTGTTTTTTGTAATTTCCATCTGTACTCTTTTTCTTACTTCCGGTGTGTTCTTTTTCACATGTTTTACTCTTTGTAGAGTATAATGATTCTTTTGACATCTGTTTTATTTTATCAATTATTTCCGTGTTAAGCTCCAATTCATCCTCTACTATATTTCTAGCCCTCTCTTTAATTTTCCTTAAATCTTCATTCGTTGGAAGGGTAGCTTTGTTTTTCCTTTTCCCATCTTCCTTTCTTTCTTTATTATAATTTAATATGGCCTGTTTTTGACAGATTATTCTTTTCCTATTTACTTGGTTATATTTTTCTCTGAATTTGTATTCCAAATAGTCATTGGCACTTATTTCTTTCTTTTCTGTTACATATTTCCAAAACTCTGATTTGTTTTTCTTTTCAGGTAGAAGTTCTCCAACATAGTGGCACAGCATTAAATATTCATTTTTCTCCGAGGTCCAAGTCCACCTCTCTGCTGAGCACAGTTCTTCTTCGTTTTCTCTATCATCTATTGCTTTCACATATTCATCTACTTCTTTTTCAATTTGTGCTATCTGATCCACACCGATGACAGTCTTTCCCTTCTTTATGTTGGTAGCGATACTTGAGAATCTCATATCTGGAATTTTCTCAAGTTTTTCTGGATCTATGATGTTTCTTTTTTCGAGCATATTTCTTGCTCTCCTGCTTGTGTCTTTTTTTGGGAATGTTTTGTGTCTGCTGTACGTGACACACCAAAATATTTCTAATTTTTCTTCCACCGTGTAAGACATTCTTACTGCACCTCTACGGTTGTAGGGGTCATGTTTTTTCCTGTCTACCTGATGTTCTGATGAATCGGGACTTGTCGTAGACTCATCTGACGACTCATCTGGTGGAAGTCGAGCTCGGGTCTTAGTGGCTCTCAAACCTTTTCTGGTTTGACTTCTGTTTTTGAGAGATAGGTTGATGTGCTCATCCGAGCTCCGTCCCCCCTCACCTCTCTCTCCCAATGAGGAAGGGCCGGCACCAGGGCTTCCGATTTCCTGGCATGTTTTTTTAATATTTCTTCTTTTCATGAGTTTTCTTTTTTCTCAGTTGATGTTTGTTCGCTCTGCGAGACACGACTTCCGCAGTGGCCTTCCTCTCTCCAATCATTTTGGTCAGAGAAAAGCCACCCCGACACTCAAGTCTCGCAGAGATCTCCCCCACCACCGAAAAGGTCAACAATCTCCGGGGGAGAAAGGTCAACAATCTCTTGGAATGTAATATGAAGATTGAGTTTGATCTCATTGAATGGATTTAAGACCCATTTAATGTCGCCACTTGGAAGGTTATTAAAATTTTTAAAATTTTTCTCTCAAATTTGTCATAAAAATTACTAAAAAATAAAATTTAAGTTTTTCTTCACGCTTGTCGCGAACCCCTTGGTATTTCAAGACGTACCCCAGTTTGAAAACCACTGGCGTAGAGCAACAGGGATGATTTCTGGGTTTGAGGGTAAAAGCTATGAGGAGAGGCTGAAGGAGTTAGGAATGTTTTCTGTCAATCCAACGAATCCTATATTGGAACCCGTTATCGCGACCCCAACACCTTCTCAAAAAGATGACACCTTTCGGTGATATCTTCCTTCCCCATTCCTTGGAAGCAACTCCCATATCCCTTACATATTTCTGAATCTGCTTACTTGGCAGATACTAATTCCGCTCCCATTAATAAACGTGAGCATTTTGGTTGCTCTTCCAATGACCAACCAAACCCACACAACAATATGGACTCGGTTGAACTCAACTCATCTTGCATTCATATCGAAGCCCCCCCCCCATCAAAATCAAAAATATTACTGAAAACTCCTTTCCAAAAGCAGTCCCAAATCTCTGTTGTATGACTATTCTTTACCACCAGGATTTGTTGATTCCCCCTCGTCGAGATCCACGTTTCAGCCTTTCCCTCTTCATCTGTTTAACCCCAATACCCCTAGTCACATAGAGACAATTTTCTCAAAAAGATCATCATCATAACATTTATAACAATACAGCATGGCCACTTTCCTTCAATGGAATTGTCGTGGCTACTATTCTAATTTTGAAGAACTTGTTCAACTAATAAACATATATACACCAAAGTGCATATGTTTGCAGGAACTTCGACTATGTCATCGTGACTTCTTTCAACCGTCGGAATATAAATCGCCCTAACCCTCTATGAAGGGTGACAATGTTAGAGGAGTGCAGGGTACTTTCATTCCTTAAATCTGCCCTTATTCCCCAGTCCTCTTCAAACTAAACTTCATGCAGTGGAGCAGGTTCATTTGTCCACCGACCTTACTATCTGCTCAATCTACTTGGCTCCGAGTAGTGAATTTACTAAGGTCGACTTAGTTGATCTTTTCAATCAGCTCCTTCTCCGGTTATTATACTAGAAGACTTCACCACCCTTTAAGGGGCGACCCTGTCACTTCGTCTAAGTCCAATATCCTTGAAGATCTTCTAACCCCCTTTTCCCTGGGATACCTTAACACAGGACTATCTACATATGAACGTTTAGATACACACACTTCTTCCTGTATTGATATTTCCTTTTGTTCCCATTCCCTTATGGATCGCTTTACCTGGTCCCGTTGTTTATGCGGCGGTTGCCATTACCCAAAGCTTTTAAATGAGCTTGTAACTATCCCAGTGATGTTGAAACCTAACTCCACGGCGTTGCGACCGAGCGAATTGGGCTCCTTTTTTTATCAAATACAGCAATCCCACTTTCTCCCTTCAATAACCGGTTTCCGACTGTAGATGATAGCTTTTCTGGCAGGTCGTCATCTCAACAGCAGAGCTTGCATTTCCGCAATTTTCCGCAGACAAGCGGTTGCTTAACCCAGCAGGTGGTCCCCGAGAATTTTGCCTGGCTAACTTGCGAAAAACTCTACAGGCAATACAAAAAGACCCGTACGACCCCAAACATGATCATTTTTAAAGCAGCTGCGGCAAAATCTCGGCGAATTAATCGACAAACACACAAACATTTTTTTCGAACTTACGTTTCGACTGTTAACTCCACAACTCCCCTTCCTTTAGTGTGGAAAGTTACACAGAAAATATCTCGTCGCTCCAACGACTCCTCACCCACAGTCCTCCATTATGGGCCTGATATAACTGATACGATCTCCGCTCCTGCTGCTGTTGAAGATGCATTAGGTTATAATTTTGCTAGCCACTCGAGTTCTTTCCACTATCCTGAAACCTTTCAAAAATTGAGAACTAACACTGCACTGCCAGACGTTTCAACAGCGAAAAGGGAAGATCATACCTACAACCTTCTTTTTACACTTGCAGAGTATCAAACTGCACTAGCGAATAGCAAAGATGGTGCTCTTGGTCCAGACATGATTTCGTATATGATACTTCGTCATATACATCCCTCAGCATCAGCATTTTTGCTGGATCTATGTAATAGAATCTGGATCGAATCCTCTTTTCCATCTATTTGGAATACGGCTTTTGTAATTCCTATCCCCAAACCTGGAAAAGATCCGAAGTTGGCGGACAACCAAAGACCAATTTCGATGACCTGCTATACCTGTAAACTAATGGAGAAAATAGTTTCAGGTCGCTTTCTCCCTGTTCTGGAAGGTCTTGCAGTTTGGCTTTCGCAAATATCGTTCGACCGCGGACCCCTTGTTAAAACTAGACCATGACATTCGGGAGGCCTTCTCAAATGGTGGAATGGTTCTTGATGTCTTCTTTGACCTTGAAAAAGCTTACGACACAATGTTGAGAACTGGGATTCTCCTTAAACTCCATTCGTTCGGTTTCCGTGGACAACTCCCTCTTTTCATCAAATGCCTTTTGTCCAACAGATCCATCCAGGTTCGGTGCTCTTCTATTCTGTCACGCCACTTTACTCTGAATGAAGGCGTTCCGCAGGGTAGTGTTCTAAGTGTATTACTATTTGCTCTCGGATTTAATGA